>JABFDZ020000040.1:15675942-15686807 GCA_019775955.2 Pollimyrus isidori | reverse complement strand
GAGAGTTTCGCAATACGTATCGTGGTTGGTGTATCGCGATACTTCAGTTCGGCTTGTAATATCGTTACACCCCTAGTATGTACCATCTAAATTTTACAAATGTTTAATGCAGCTAGTGTGTATATATACCATAAATATGCATATGCAATGTGTGTGTGTATAGTTTTAGTTTTTAGAAGTGTTGATAATATATAAAACCTACAGATTTTTCTTCAGCTTCATAAAAGTGAAAAAGGAGAAATTAAAGTTCTCAGCTTTTATTGTTAGCTTTAACAAATATGGAAATCTTCAGTTTCGCTGAGTAGAACAACTTAAGATTTGAGTTGGTCGTAAGAAAGATCCATTCTGTCTTGTGAAAGTGCAGGTTAATTACTGGTTCTGGCTGAGGATATTCTCTAATCCCCAGTGCAAAGTCATTTCCCTCTAATTCAGAGATTAAAACAAAGACAGTGAAGGTAAGAGGACCAGAGAGAAATGTGAGAAGAGCAAATAAAGGGAAAATTGGGCCTCATTGTTGAGGTAGGCCCTCCAGCTAGCAGAAGAGCTCTGGGAGGGAGGTGAAGAAATACCATGTGATAGATTCTCCACGCTTTTAAATGGCAGTGCCGGGCACTCCATCAGCACAATGAGCAAGGCCTAGCGGAGGAACTTTGCAGGATTTATGATTGCCAGGGCCTCGTTACCAAGTCCTGCAACCCCACTGGGGATTTCAAACTACTGACACAAAATTGAAATCTGTCCCGTAACAGCAATTTGGAGTTTTAACTTACAGGCCTTCATTTGGGGTTGAGTCCTTGCAAAGCAATTGTGATGGCACTGTGAAAGTATATGCCACTGCAGTATTGAGCTCTGTACATATTCTAGAGGAACGCAAATAATTCGTGGAGAGATCAGGGCACTGGTGGCTTACTTACCACAAAATACAAGAACTTGCTTTGGAAATTAAAGGTGTTCATGGTGCAAAGCATGGCTTTGATTGTCTGTTACTGTTTCAGTGTCTTAAAACAGTACACTGGCTCTAACTGGCTTTGAGAGATCATGATTAATATATTGACACTCCTCTACTTACAAACGAGAAACGTTCCGAACGGCAGTTCATAATTTGAGATGTTCGTAAGTCGTTATTCAACATCATTTTAAGGTCATACGCAAGAACAAAGAACTAGCATGCTGGGAGTACGTACACTACGCTGCTGCGCGGTGGGAGTAGCGGCCTGAAGTCGTACTAGGCGGAATTGGTGCCCAAAAAAAAAGATGTTGCAGACAGGAAACGAGAGCCCAGTGAACACAATTTGGACTTACAGACCTCTTCGTTCATACATCTCAAAGTTCGTAAGTTGAAAGTTTGTGAAACAATGGCAGACAGTCAAAGCCAGGCTCCACACCATGAACAGCTTTAATTTCCACAGCAAGTTCATGTATTTTGTGTTCCAGATTCACAGTAAGACATGCCCAGTGATGAAAAAGAAAGTTATTGCCCTAGGTTCATTGTTTTTATAAAAGGCAGTCAGCCTGGCTAAGAGTGCTTCACTACATAAGTGTTCATAAAATGAACACCTTTCATCGACCTTTGAGCTATTTAGAGCAATAAATCATACTGCCAAGCATGTGCTTTTAACATGACACCCAATGTTATAAAAGAAGCCTGCTTTTATAATGCCTTATTTTTAGGCTATAAAGTGAAGGTTTTTCTTTTTTGCCTGCTAACAGCTTCTTCTATGCACAGTGATGGTGGGAGGAGGGATGGGACAGAGGACTTCGCCATGGTGATCTTTCTTGCTTCCTTTCCTTTGGCCCCTGTTGTCACCTGTCAAACTCATCTGACCCCTGACCTCCCACCACTTGTCCACGAGGGAGGAGGGAGGAAGCGAGGCACTCGTTCCCTGACACCATGTGTCAAGATTTGACAGTCATGTGCAGGTGACCCGAGCAGCGTTCCGTGTCACTGGCGGCGTACATCCATGTGGTTTCAGCCACTCTGTGACACAGAAGGAGGAAGGGGATTATGGCTGGGCCGGAATCGCAGGCATGTGATGTGAGGCTCACTGAATTGTCAACCCCTCCGGCCCATTTCTGAGTCACTGCCCAACCTTTTCAGGCTGCTGGAGGAACAGTAAGCATGGCGTAATACTGACTGCAGTGACAAAGCGCCACCTTATGTGCCCTAAATGTAGGGCAGCCTCATACCCCTACAACAACACCACTAAAGAACAGAGGGTGTAAATTTCCGATAATTACTAAACAGCCGAATTTCAGATTATTGTGCCTTATTGCTTCCGATTTTGTAAGTTCATAAGGCTGTACTGTATGTACAACTCTCATTTGCCCTTCAAATGTAAAAGGTTTTGTCTCAAAACAGTCTCAAAACAATTCATATCCCCTTTCAACCAAAACAAAAACAGCAAAAAAATAAGACCTGAATGACTTCAGATGAAGTATAAGAAAACTAGGCCACTGATTACCAAAAACATGAGACAGGAGTCCAAATTCAGAGGCATTGGGCTCCATGAGAGAAAGAGAGTTTTGTTCTTATCCCTGTCACAGAAAGAAAACAGAACTGGCAACAGAACAAGCAACAGAAACACTCTGACATATAACCCAATAGCAACAGGCTTGAAGCATGAATTCCAGGGCCTTCAACACCCCCATCCCCCAGCATCTCCCAGTTGAACCTGTTCCAGAACAAGAGGCACCCCCATGCTTCACAAAACGCTGCCACGGGAACCATTGTGGCAATCAATAGCCTCCCCGGCCAGGCGCTAAAAATGCTATTTCCATCTCAGGCTGCTGATCAGGGTAAAAAAAATACATATCAGACTCTCCCCGCCAATGGCCCAGTGACAAATAAGGGCCTGCTGTCACAGAGTGATATTGATTATGAGCAAAAATGTGATTATTTTGTATTAACTCAGCCCTCAGAGCCCTGTTTTGTCGGGTCCGCTGACGGAAATGAATGCTTTCATATCACACTTAAGAAAAATATGGGCTGTTTTGCCCCTGGACAAAGAAGTCCATGCCACTCACAGGAAGGTAATGGCTTTCAGGAGAGAACATGATCATAGGAATTAGATTAAAGTCATTATTTAACATGGATACCCCGCCTTTTTAGGATATTTATTATTGCCTGTGACACCACTTTAATGAAGGCCTGGACTTGGCATTTCAAATATCAATTTCTAGCAATTACAGTTGCCATTATTTAAAAGGAGGAAATGAAATGGAGAAAAATGGCGGACTGAATGAAATCTGTAGCAATCTGATAAGGTTTAAATTGTTCTAATGGTGTCATTGTTAATTTAGTCATTTCTTTCTAATTTAGTCACAGCCACAGTCAAGACTAACTAAAAAGTTTAAAGCAATTAAATTACAGGTGTCACATTTTAGTCTTGAAAGCCCTGCATTTTGATTATGTTATTATTATGATTAATAACAATATTAATAATGACAATTATATTCACCACTCTTCCAATCTTAAAATGAAATCTAGACCTCCTGCTAACATTCATCAGAGTATGACTCAATCATGCGGGACACATCACAGTGCATCCATTACCTAACCAGGACACACAAAATATATCTACAGTATGTGCTTTGTTGATGCTCAGCTATTTTCTGCAGAAGGCCACTGTAAGATCAGTCTCAGGCGAATGGAATCATATGACATAGTGGTGAGAGTAGAAACTGGGGATCCAGAATTGGTTTGAGTTAAAACAGCGAAAGGAAAACAATAGAGCCATTTTGGCTTCTGCACAAAGGAAACGCACTGGGAAGCAAAATGGGTGTCAGGTTGGGCTGGGCTAAGATCAGGCAACAAGGTCTGGGGGAGAAAAAAAACCACTTACTCTTGTTGGCAATTAAGCACAAATGACAGAATGGGCTTGACGCCCAAAGTCGCCCTTCCACCCCCTGTTGGCCTTACAGCCACATTATCATGATGCTTGCACAGTAATTTCATTAAACAAACTTCATAATTTTCAAGCTGCTACTGACCTCACTTTCACTGGCATTTTATTTTGGATTCTGCACATTAAGTATGTGCACACAGTGCCTGTGAGCTCTGTAGGTTAATACTTAACACTTAATATTGAATAAATGACAGTTAATCTTGAATAGATCTACTGAAAAAACAAAAGCATGAAAGGCACCAACAAATACCATCATGACCCCAGCAGAGTTCAGGCTGAGATATCGCCACTTCAATGCTAATGCCTTGACTTTTATCTCTGGCCGATGACTGTGCTTCTAGGCTTTGCGTGGTGAGACAAAGGCATTTATCGTGTTTTACACAAGAGATAAAAATTACAGATCTTTCCTGTCCTTCCACATAGGAAGCATGGGAAGGGGTGTGTGTCTGTGTGGGGGGGCTGTCACCCATTACTAGATTTCTTCCATAACCTGTAGTTTCCGTAGAAAGATAGTGAATCTGATCATGCTCCCATTTCACACTGAGTGATTTTGTATCTTTTCTTTATAACCTACTAGCATCAATGAGTTGTGTCATTCCATGCATTATTTTTTTTTCCTATCGATTTAGTCCTTGAAGCTATATAAATCCTGTGATCATCCTGTAAATATGTTTGGTCCCACCTCCCCTGAAAACATCCAACACAGAATTTAGCCATTTTCTCCGTTTCACCCAGAGCATAAACAGAGCTGGCTATGACACTCACTCACACAGACCAGCAAAACTCTTAGTGTAGCGTTTTTTTGTTGTCTGGAATTTAATTTAAATGAGTTCGAAATGAAGTGTGACATGCTTTAAATCCTGCACCATCAGCAGGACTGTCCGAATAAAGAGGGATTTAAAAAGTAATTTTACAACGCAGTACAGAGCTTCACACCTAGACAAGTTCTCCCCCCAAGACCAAGCTCAGCTGCTTATTAAATGTAGTCAGCAGGCCACAGGACTAATGAACGTGACCCACCCTCTCCCCTAAAAGACAACCTGTGGCATTCCAGGCTAAGGTGTTAGGTGTTTCTTTTATCATCACATATCTAATGAATGCTACAATCCTACTGCTGCTTTCTATGGCACACTGCAATCGGCTTGCAGCTGCAGTGGAGGCATGCAAGGGGCTAAAGTGGGCTGGGGTGTCTCTCTCCCAAGACAGAACTGCCTTCAGCTGTCAAAAAATAATTAATTGAAGGGCAGGGGCTGGGCCGACATGAAAAAATACAGGAATAAAAATATAGAGATTTATTTTGATCAATGAAAAATGTTGCCTGTATTCCAATAGTACTGTAAGGTGTGTCTTTTGGCAGGAGACCACAGAAGCATTGCCTAAGAGGTAGAACGGGTTTTGTTTAATGTTCCGTAGCAACAGTATACTTTTGTTAATTGCAATGATAATGAAAGTGCTAAGAAAATCATGATTATGTACAATTTGTTACTAAAGGTAACGATTCTAGCTGAAGTTTGAGGTTCAGCAGATATATAAAATTTACATCCATGCCACATTTCACGATTATATCCCAACAGTTGGGCCTTTCTGTCATTGTGCTAAACAAAGAGATGTTGATCCAGAACTAAGTAAAGGGGACAAAAAACACCAGAGCTCTACACCCACCACCACACACACAATCCAATGCTAATTAAATCGCCATTACAATAGAAACAGATGTCAGAAATACGGCTTCCACAGCCCCTTAGATTGTCCTGATGAAAAAGTCACCAACACGAACTGAAATATTGCTGAAAAACTGAAGGCTTTCTGCAGACCAGAGTGTGCCACTGGTCAGACAGGCAACGAGAGAGGGAGAGCTAAAAAAGCATCTATATTATTTTTATTTTTATATCCATAAAAACTGAAATATATTTTTTCTTTACAGTCATGAATCCTGGTTGAAATTGTATCCAAGCGCATGTGGGCGGATGCGGCAGGCCTGACGGTAATCAGGTATATCAACTCTAAAGGCATAATCCTCCTCTCACTTCCAGAGACAGCAGAGCCGTCAAGGTGCTGCCTGCTACAAATGGACTGGATTACTGCGAGTTCCTGGGACTGGCAAACAAATGTCACTGCACGCCCACGCTGTCGATTTTGCACGACAGTCAGCGTGCCCTCCACCGCCATCCCCCTCTCAATCTACCGTGAGTAAAGTGCTGAAAACAAATCACCTGCTTAGGAGCCAATAGAAAAATAGCATAACTGCTACTGCTGGCTGTTATTGTGGCTTGTGAGAGTTGGAAGGGGTTAGAGGATGGTGGTGTCGGCTGCAGGGATAAGGCCATCATCAAATTTTCACACATCTTAAGGAATCAAAGTATCAAATAGCAAGAAATTTCATCTTGGCCTAAGAAGCAAAAAGAAAAAGAAGTTCCAGAGCCAACATTTATCTCACCGATCAGGTCTGGCTATTTCCCAAAAGAAACTAAGGCCATTGCCTCTTGTGCCAAACAGCAATTGGACTGGGAAAATCTATCCTCTAGCAGCACTGCTTATTTTAAACGGAGTCGCAGCGTGACTATAGAAATACAGTGACTCAAAAAAAAAGCACAAAAGTAAATTGAGCACAGCAGTAAAACCGAGTCACATTTGGTTTTAAAAAAATCTTTCATAGAAAGTAAGATCCTTCATGTTCATCACATTTTCATTTCCATCTGCAAACTGAAAATACTGGGATATACTGGAAATAATACCATGCTGTGTTTAAACTACATTTTCATTATTGTCAGCAATTTTAATTCAACCTCAAAATAAGCACATGAGTCATCGATGAACTAAACCTGTATTTACTTCTACATGTCCTACAGATGCAAAGTGGTGTACACTACACTAGTCAGACAGATCTAGGTAGATAGTTTTAGTTTTGTTTCAATACAAATTTAATTATGGTTTTAAAGACATGAATGAGATACTATCCATTTATCCTCCCACTGTACATCCAGAACTGAGATGTGGAGTTCTAAATCACAGCACAGAGCACAACGCAAGGAAATTCTCTGGGTGGCATACCAATCCATGCAGGGAACGTACTGTACACACACACATACAACAGATGCCAAATATCTTAACAGCATGCCATCGAGCTGAGGCGGGAAACTACACTACCCAAAAGAAATTCACATTACCTGAGGTGAACATTCAGTCTCACAACTATGAGGAAACTCTGCTACCCACTGGACCGCCATGCTGCCAGATTGAGGAACCATGACTCTTTATTATTGCATGATTACATATGGAGCTGAGGATTTCAGCCCTGTATCCCAGAGCATTTCTTACATGCGGTATCATCCAGTCTGTGCAGCCTTAGCCATCCTTCGATAGTCCTGGGTCAGCGGCCCCCCTCCCTTCGAGAGTCCAGGGACAGCAGCCCCCCTCCCTTCGAGAGTCCAGGGACAGCAGCCCCCCTCCCTTCGAGAGTCCAGGGACAGCAGCCCCCCTCCCTTCGAGAGTCCCTAGCCACCTTGTGATCAGTGTACTTAATAGGGCTACAGCTATCAATTTTCTTAAGAAGTGATTATTCCATCGATTAATGAAGTAATCGAATTAATAAGGCAAAAATATTTCTTAAGAGCAATAGTAAGTTTTCAAAAGAGAAAAAAACAGGTCTCTTAAAATGAACAACTTATGGGTTTGGTTTCCTTTTTAGAAACATTTTAATGGTTAAATTTTATACACTATCTGTCAAAAGAACTAAACCTTAAAGTGCATTGATGTACTTTTTTTTTTAAAGAAAACACTTTCTTTACTCCTGAGTACATGGAACTTTTAGGAAGCATACCTCAGGAGACCTTTAGTGACCCGGCATATATTGGCTATAAGAGTAATGATGCAGACTATTATTGAATACATCTTCCCTGAACACTAAGAACAGTTTCCACACAAATTTATTTATATCTCAAGCACTGGTCCTCTGGCAAGCCAGAAATTCCTATTTTCACATACAGTATAATAAAACTTAATTCTTTAATTTTAAGGCAGAAAATCGTTTGAAAAATGAACAGAGAATGTTAAACTTTCAAACAATTGTGAACAATTTTCCCAAAAACGTACAAATAATAATACTGTATGTTTCATAATGGCTGTCAGACAAAATATGCCTTCTGATTTATTTACTTGCATAGAAAGCATCTCCCTCTCAAAAGTGTCCAGTGATCAAAATACTTCGTCATTCTTCATCCACAAAATAAGATAAATTGGGCAAACATTGCAAAGACCACCACTATATGCAATGTTCCATTCACACCTTGCACTTTAGGGACAAAGAGTTGGGATGGGTGCATTAAGGGTAAAAAATATATAGGTCAATATGGACAAACAAAAGTTTTAATTTTATTTCAATGATATTCTAAGTAATTCAACCTGAGGGAAAGGAAATAATGTGTTTTCCAGCACTGTTTACAAATGTACCACTAAAAAATTGGACGTAAAAATAGAAACACTGTACCGCACCGCAGTATGTTTATTTTTTATTATTTCTTGCAAAAAAATACCACACAATAATTTAAGGTTTTTGCCAAAAATGTGGTAATGTATTCACATTGAACCATGAGACCCGAGCCGAGCTGTAAACTGATATTCAAATCAGGTGTATTATCATGGTAGCAGTGCAGCTAACTATTATCATAAAGCCGTTGACAATCAGAACAGCTTAATATGTAACGTTCTACATCAATAGTAATTTATTGACAATATCATTAGTGAAATGGGAACGTTAGGCAGATTAGCCAACTATCCAAGCTAAGGTTATAACTATTAATTATGTAAGGATTAACACCTAATGCTGACCACACATAAAAACAAAATAACATTTAATATTTTAGCAATGGAAATATGATAATAAGAACTGGGCAGAACATAGTCTTTTAGATGTTCTGATAGTCTTTTAGATTAAATTAAGAATTGAAGCAAAGAATTCCCATCGAGGATTTTTTTTAATCGAGTTATTCAAGTTACTCAATGAATCATTGCAGCCCTAGTATTCATGCAGAATAGCTGCTGTTTCATCATCCAAGTGGGTGCTACACAGTTATGGTGGTTCAAGTGGCTTCCCACTGCTCAACCTGCTGCAGCACTGCTATTCAAAGTTTTTGTTGACAGGGCCACCCTAGGGTTGATATATTTGTCCTCACCACCCCCAACCCCACAGACACACAGAATGGTATTTCAAATATCTGACATCATATTACCTTTTTCTACTTGTTTCAGGTCTTGTTGTGCCACCACAGTTTCTTTTAACACTATACCAGCAGCTAGAATTTTATCCATTGTTTGTCCGAATGTGTCAGCTTTAACTGAGTAACTTTCATTACTTTACTAGTCATAATAGTTTGTAGTATTCAATACTTGGTGCCTGTCTATTTTACACAAATTAATTATTTTAATTTGTTAGTGTCAAATAATTTGTACCCATTTTTAATATTTCTGATGGTTGCCAAACATCTACCCCCAAGTCAACTAGCCCCCCAACCCCCACAGTTGTTTTTAATAATAATTTAAAAAAATTTAAAATCCCTCCCCCCACCCTGCAATTCTTTCTCAGCCCACCAGTTTGTATTTCTCTATGCTACAGAGTGATCAGAATCTCTTTAGATGTGACATGATTCTGTAAATAGGAGGCCCTGTTTACGTTTCATATTAAAATGCATCTCGGGTAATCGGATCACAAGTTGACAGACGAGACATCGCCGTTTACAACCATACCTATCATGCGTCTCCAAGATGTCCAGATGACCACTTATGTTCAGATTTCGTTACTGTGTTATGCACATTCATTGTGACGTCTTTGTTGGAGATGCATCAGGATGCATTAGCGTTCACAATACAAAAGGTATGTGGTCAAATGTGACCCAGACCACCTCAGCTAATGGTTTGAGTGACTGAATCACAATGCGTCTGGGTGGTCGTTTACACTTGTATTTAGCTCTGTGCACTTGCAATCCTATTACACAAGATGTATTTTAAAACCAAGTGTAAACATTGCCAGAGTGACTGCCACAACTATCATGCAGATGAAGAGGAAGAGGCACAACAAGCTTATTAATACAGTTTCCAGGGTTTCTTCCCCAGGGTTCATGCAAAAATCAATCTTCAAAACCTACCTTTTACCTTATAGTCCATTCATCTATGTGATGTGTCTATTGTTTCCTCTTTAGCCATCAGTCATTTGTCTATTTAGAATTTATTTCTAGCCATACACCAAAAAACCCATTTAAAAACAATGTTGTATGCATTCATCCTGAATGAAACACCTGCCATTTAGTTTAGACATTGGCTTCATGGTCTATAGATCTGTAGTATGATTACAGTACCAGTCAAAAGTCTGGACACACCTGCTTTTAATGCATTAGTCTCTATTTTGTGCCTCGAGGCAAAGAAACAGACATCAAAATGACATATCAAATACTGCAACGATCAAGAGAAGACCCTTTATTTATGTCTCAAAATGTTCTCAAATTGTACAATGTTAAAAATAGTCTCCTTTAGCCTTGATAACAGTACTGCAGACTCTTGACATTCGTTCAGCTAGGTCCCAGACGTAGCCACCTGGAATGCTTCTCCAACATTCCTGAAGGAGTTTCCTCAAGTTCTGGGCACACGTTGGTTACATTGTTCATACTCTTTTATCCAACTCATCACAAACCAGCTCTAGGGGGTTTAGGCTACGGGATTGTGGGGGCCAGGTTACCTATCGCAGCACTCTCTCTCTTCTTGTTCACAAGGTAATACTTATTATATAACTTTAAGGTGTGCTTAGATTCATTATCTTGTTGAAAAGTAAATGATTTTTCAGTAGGTTTGTCAAGGCTTTTGACTGGTGCTGTACGTAGTCATGTGCTGAAAGTAGGGCTGCCCCCGACTAAAGATATTCCTAGTCGACTAACACTCCTGCATTTTAGCGATTAGTCGAATAATCGTTCA
>JABFDZ020000040.1:15634745-15654432 GCA_019775955.2 Pollimyrus isidori | reverse complement strand
CCTCCCCAGTCCCTTCCGGCTCTAAAGCTGGAAGCACCTGAAACCTGTTTGACACAGTCACCTCAGGTGATGCCGCCACTGTATTGTGTGCACGCCCTTTCCTGCGTCTACGACCTACGACATTTGAATATTTATTACATGTTTATAAGGTAATAAAATGGACCAGCCGCTATTTACTGAAATTTATTGACTCTTTAAAAATAACGTTCAGCTGTGTCAACCACATTTCAAATTACGGTACTTCACAAATTGCGTATAATTCAAATATGCTACAATACAATATAGTACTGTACATAAAATACAGCTTAATGTAGTTTCACTGCTGCATCTCTCGTTGGGCAGTTAATCATAAGCTTTGATGACTCAATATTTGTCATTGAGAGAAAATAACTTTCCGTTTCCCATCATGTTTCTGAGCATGCAACATTAGCCTCAGGTAGCCTAGCTAGGCAGACACAGATGTAGGCTTATCAAAGTAAAGCTACAAAAAGACTGTCATTTAACTTTTCTCCATAAGTTGCCATGTATTAAAAACCCTAAATGAACACTGTACTAGGTAGTGAACTACATGATTACTATGAGCCAATTAATTAAATAGCATATACAAGTAGTTAATCACTCTAACCACAAACGCTATAAGCAGTTTTCAGAGCACATGTAAATTAAACCTTGCGGGAACCACCACGAAAATCTGGTGAAACATTGGCGGTAAACATTAAACTTATTTTTAAACATATACAGTATCACATAATCTTAAAACTGAATAATCATTAAAATTGTAAAGCTAGCTAAGGTTTTTTAAAACATTAAAAACATTTTAGCTAAATTTTAAACCCCTATGCTATAATGTCCATACAGTATGAAGGTATGAAAAAGCCTGACCTTAATCTCTTACTAGTGATGTATGATTCAAAATTCAAAGAGTTTATTGTCATATGTACAGCAGAAAAGCACATTTCTCTGTGTAATGAAATTCTTACTTTGTTGTATGTGCATATGTGATGTTGGTATTAATACTATTACTGTACACCTATTATTATATGGAAGAGTATAGTACACTTCAGTTTTATTTGGAGGTTACTAGCCTATAGACTTTTTTTACAGAGTTGTTTAAATGAGAGAAGATCCTGTAACTTGCAGTGCAGATTGGGGGAAATTGTAAAGTTTAACCATTTATTTTTTTAAGAAAAAAATGCATTGAAGAAAATGTGATTTTTGTTTGTATATGCTGTCAATAATAGTTCTTAGAAAGAATCAGAATCAACAAAAATCTGTATCAGCATGTCATTGTTGCATAAGAATCGGAAATCTGTATCAGCCAAGAAAATTGCAATTGATGCATCTCTACTGCTAACATACCCTTCCTAGCAAGATCAGCCGCATGATGCTTAAAGATGTTTCAACAATCCTTGAATGATATCACGGGACCAACAGAAAGCTCTTGCCACAGTCGACGTCAAAGTTCATGTCATCAACTGTACCATCAAAACAAGACTTTCATGGGAGGATACAAGGAGAATTTCATGGGAGGTATACAAGGAGAAAACCCTTGCTATCAAAAACAAAATATCAGGACAAGACTAAAGTTTGCCAGGCAACACAAAGACAAAGATCAGGACTTCTGGAACAATGTGCTTTGGACAAGTAAATCTAAAATTATTTGGGCACAGGAACAGAAGACATGTTAGACAACAAATTGAGCCAAAAAACAATACCAACTGTGAAACATGGGGTGGAAATGTCATGGTTTTGGGCTGTGTCTGTGTGCCATGCGCAATACTAAGAGCAGAGGAGAATTGTAATTGTGCGATGGGGTAATGACAAGCTGTTCTGTAAATAAGATAAATAACATCAAGCTATTTAGCTTGTTTAATAAAGGGAAATTGTATAGACTTGTTCTATAGGAAAGGTAACCTTAAATGACTTCTGGCGATATAGAAAATAAAATTAAGTAAAATTAACTTGACCTTCAATGGGGGATGGGAGGTGTCATTGGTGGGGGGGGGGGGCCCAAATATAATGGTAGGGGAAATGCTGGTCCTCCATAACCTCATCTTAATCCTATTGAACATCTATGGAGAGATCTGAAAATTGCAGGGCAGGGATGCCACCCTTCAAACCTGAGACTTGCACAGTTTGCTCAAGAAGAGGGGGCCAAACTACCTGTTACCAAACGCTGACGTCTCATTGTGATGTACAGAGATCGCTTCTTGCCAGTGATTACTACAAAAGATGGTGCCACAACATATTAAACTAAGGGTACCATCTTTTTTGTCTGTGCCATTCTCATTTTCAAATATAAAATATAACCAAAAACTAAAACTAAATAAAACTAACCAAAAGGAAAGTCTGACATTAAGAGATGCCATTCAAGTTTCACCAGTTTCAAATTATTTCAGAGATAGTAGTGTTTTTTTGTTTTTTGTGGAAGGACAAATTTATCCAGGACTGTAAGGAAAATATACGTGTTTCAAAACGCCATGTTGGTCAACTTATCATTTTAAATGAGACACGTGGGCTGTCCTTCAGCTTCTGTGTGAGACCGAAGGGGCACTTTATCCATTCAAAGAATGAAAGCCTCTTGTTCATCAAAAGGTCATCTGCAGAACTCAGCTTTTTAATACTCAGTAATAAAATGAATCAATGTGCAACTAATGTGTGATACAGCTTGGTACAGAAGGTCTTCACCTGCACCAGCAGTAAAAGGGTAAAAACAGCAGAGGCAGACTACCACTGGAGCGATGGAGAGAGAAAACTATTAGAGGCAACATGCTAACACTAGTAAATTAAAGAGGAAGGAAAAAGGGAATTTTCACTGAATTTAACAGAAACATGATCCAGGCTTCTACAGAGTGGGCATCCAAGTGCAATGCATGAGCGCCAGGTGGGTCATCACATGGGCAGGCCAAGGGGGACTCTATCTGCAGCACTTAATAGAGGCATTGAGGGCAAAAGGGAGAGGGGACGCAGGCAAGGATACACAACACACAAACACAGACGTAAATAAACAAACAACCTGATTGGTGGATCAGTAACAAGCTGACACCAAAATATGACCCATCAGACACACATTTCATGTACAAAACCTTCCCATGGTGCATTGCTTATGTGCATTAATTCTCACAGCTGACACACAGGCAGTTAATTAAGGCCTAACACAGTAACATACAGCTTAGCATTACAAAGCCCTTAAATTGTTTCAAATTATGTAGTATGGAATTAACAAGCATTGCAAAACACAATTCTAAAAAAAATCTGTGACATTACTAAGATTTATGGCCCTACTGACCCAAAATACCACAATATAAGCTAAATATTCAAAATACTCCTAACAAGCATGTCCTAAAAAAGTGTCACAAATGAATCCTTAGCAACTGTATTACTCATTTGAACTGTATTACCCATTTTAGAATTCAGTACTTCCCAAAACATTAAAGGTACTTTATCAAGGTGTTAGAACCATTAGCTTATGCTCAGTAAATTAGGCAAAGTTGCTCATGGCAGTCTGAAAGAAACCATAATGAAGAAGAAGACCGAAACATACAAACCAGCTAGACAAGTAAACCGGGGCGGCATGGTGGTGCAGTGGTTAGCACTGTTGCCTCACACCTCTGGGACCCGGGTTTGAGTCTCTGCCTGGGCTCCCTGTACGTGGAGTTTGCATGTTCTCCCCGTGTCGTCGTGGGGTTTCCTCCGGGTACTCCGGTTGCTGAGGCTGATTGGAGTTGCCAATGTGCATGTGTGAGTGTGCCCTGCGATGGGCTGGCCCCCCGTCCAGGGTTGTTCCCTGCCTCGTGCCCGTTGCTTCCGGAATAGGCTCCGGACCCCCGCGACCCAGTAAGGATAAGCAGTTTGGAAAATGGATGGATGGACAAATAAGCATGAGACTGGCTCCTAAGTGTCATCAGTGACGTAGTCATTTCACAGCCATACTGGAGTGAAGAGCTGAGAAGTCAATAGGCCTGCACTTCTAGTGGTCTCACCCATTCCTCCTGGAAGTGAATAATGAGAGTACAGGCTCCCAAGAAATAAGCACTGCAGCAGTGCCTTAGTTCACATGCGATCAGGTGTACTATCTGATTTAAGAAACAGTCATAAATACAAATATTTCAAGCAGGTTCAACCACTCACTGAGCCCAAGTATTCTTTTTTAATCTGTAATAAAGCTGTGCTTATGCAGTGCTGATTCCTTAAAGGGTTTTCGTTCCGTTGACTGCAATCTTTCTGAAATCAGTGTTTGAATACCATATAAAGTTTATTTTATTCCATCCTGAGCCACTTCAATCTTTAAAATTTCTTAAACTTTATGAAATATCTATGAAGATCCAGGTTAATGTAATGTAATGTAATGGAATGAACACAATAACCCTTGTTACTCTGTCAATACAACATTAACTCCTCCCTGTACTACCACACATTACTGCACTTTCACAACATGCTGATATAACCTTAAATTCATTAAACTTTACCCCACATTTCCCTATGGCCATCTATCGTCTTACTCTTCAATATGTTAAAGTTACTGCTCAGTCCCGCCAGCACATTCTCTCTAGTGCACCCATCCACCCCCGGTTGAAAAATGTGAGACCCCTCTCATATTGGTTCAGTCCCCCATAAATCTACGCTGCCTGTAATTCTCCAAGTGTTACAATTTGCATCAGGAGTAATTAAGGATGCAGGCGAGAAGAGGGTGGCGTGCAGGTCATCCATATTCTAGTTCAATGGCAGGCCACTACTGGATGGTGGCCCAGGAGGGACAGATTGGAGAGGAGTGTGGTGGTGGCCAAGTAGTCTTATGTTTGTAAGCTTGTGTCTTCCCCCCTTCCCATGCCCTGCAAAATTCCCCATCATACAGGTCAGACTAAATATTCAATGTGACCTCTAGTCATCATCTATAGCAGCAAATTAAGTAAAAAAATAAGACACCTGGAAGGATGACAAGAGGCTAAAGACAGGTCGCTATCCAGGGTCCTGAATCAGTAACTTAAGATGGACCCAGCCCAGTCTGAACAACACACTGCGTGCACTGGGTGAGGCACTGACATGCTGACAAAGGAGCCAGGAGCCCTTAAATGCCAAAAATAAAGGCACATAAAAATGCGAATGCGTGAAGCAAATTCTGCTTTTGTGTAAACATAAAGGTACTAAGTGCTTCACGGTTAAAAACTCTTTACAACTTTTCAACAACATACCTTCTACTCAGAAACATACCCTCTATGCAAAACTGCACAGTGCATTATTGACCGATAACCCTCCTTTTTTGAGTCAAAATATTGTTGTGACTGACACATCTCACCTATAATTATTGCATCTGTGTGCAATTCTATACAGTGGTATGCAAGTACCTCCTGCAAGTGCCCATGTGTGGGTGCATTATTAAATTTTTGCTCCTTTAACTTTGTACCTTTGAACAGACTGAATTAGTGCTGGGCGATAAAACAATCTCGATTTTTTAATCGATAAAAAATGAGGATGATCACAATGATACACACAGACTATAAAACTCAGTCAACTAAGTTTGCTCTGTTTTAGATAATGCACTGAGACCGACAACTCAATGGCCTATCGAGCAGAAGTTTACTGAACTCCAGCATAACAGCCAATCACCGACGACGTAATTTTGCCCATCCTCCCTTAAAGGGGGTGGAGGATAAACTGACTACAGCCAAGTCGGACAACTTCTATTCCTCGTAGTCTGCGAGACCTGACTGCAATGGCAGCACTACCAGAAAAGTGTAGATAAATCTATACAAATGTCACCTGCATGCACATTACTTATTTTACTATAACCAACTCCTGACACAAACTGTTAGCAGTGAATAAAACTATTTTGTATAGTGGTTCAGCATAAAAAGATAGCTGCCAGGAAATATACATATATTTCAAGGATTCAAAGTCTTTATTGTCATGTACAGAGTACAATGCAATTCTTACTTAAATGCCTTCTTCACAGACTGGGCAATTCAACAAATAAAGCAGCACAACATTACAGTAACTAACAAATAAACCACTAACTCACGTGTACCCTTTCTGGAGCCGAATGGGCCATGTTCCGCGCCTCCATTGTGCAGGCGGCTGACCGGAGCTGTGACCGTAAGGTGGCTGGTGCCTGTCGCGGCGGCAATCCCTGAACCGGCTGGTGGACACAGGCGGTGAAGGAGACCGTCGAGTTAAAGAAGAAGTCTTATCGGGCCTTTTTGGCCTGTGGGACTCTAGAGGCCGCTGATAAGTACCGGCGGGCCAAGCGGAATGTAGCTTCGGCGGTCGCTGAGGCAAAAACTCGGGTATGGGAGGAGTTTGGAGAGCCGATGGAGTACGGCTTCCGGACACTTCAAGGGGAATCTGGTCCACCATCTGGCGTCTCAGGGCGGGAAAGCGGTGCAACATCAACACTGTTTATGGGGGAGATAGTGTGCTGCTAACCTCAACTCGGGACGTTGTTAATCAGTGGAAGGAATACTTCGAGACCTCCTGAATCCCACCGCCTTCCAATGATGAAGCAAAGCCTGGGGACTTGGGGGTGGACTCACCTATCTCTGGGGCAGAGGTCGCCTGCCCGGAGTTCCTCAAGGCTCTGGATGTTGCAGGGCTGTCTTGGTTGACACAGATCTGCGGCATCGCGTGGACATCAGGAGCGGTGCCTCTGGATTGGCAGACAGCGATGGTGGTCCCCTTCTTCAAAAAGCGGGACCGGAGGGTGTGTTCCAACTATAGAAGGATCACACTCCTCAGCCTCCCTGGTAAGGTCTATTCAGGGGTGCTAGAGAGGAGGGTCCATCGGATAGTCGAACCTCAGATTAAGGAGGAACAGTGTGGTTTTCGCCCTGGCCATGGAAGAGTGGACCAGCTCTGTAGTCTCGGCAGGGTCCTGGAGGTGCGTGGGAGTTTGCCCAACCAGTCTACGTCTGTTTTGTGGACTTGGAGAAGGCATTTGACCACGTCCCTCGGGGGGTCCTGTGGGGAGTGCTCTTGGAGTATGGGTGCCCGGGTCGCCTTATAAGGGCTGTTCGGTCGCTGTACGGATGGTGCCAGAGCTTGGTCCGCATTGTTGGACTCGTTCCCAGTGAGGGTTGATCTCCACCAGGGCTGCCCTTTGTCACCGATTCTGTTCATAACTTTTATAGACAGAATTTCTAAGCTCAGCCAGGGCGTTGAGGGTGTCCAGTTTGGTGACCTCAGGATTAGGTCTCTGCTTTTTACAGATGATGTGGTTCTGTTGGCCTCCTCAGCCCGCGACCTTAGGCTCTCACTGGAGCAGTTTGCAGCCAAGTTTGAAGCAGCTGGGATGAAAATCAGAACCTCCAAATCAGACCATGGTCCTCAGCCAGAAAAGGGTGGAGTGCTCTCTCCGGGTCGGGGGTCCTTCCCCAAGTGTAGGAGTTTAAGTATCTCGGGGTCTTGTTCACAAGTGAGGGAAGGATGGAGCGGGAGGTCGACAGGCAGATCGGTGCGGTGTCAGCAGTAATGCGGGTGCTGCATCGGTCTGTCATGGTAAAGAAGGAGCTGAGCCAAAAGGCAAAGCTCGCGATTTACCACTCAATGTATGTTCCTACCCTCACCTATGATCAAGAGCTATTGGTAGTGACCAAAAGAACAAAATGCGAGTACAAACAGTCAAAATTACTTTACTCTACAGGGTGGCTAGGCTCTCCCTTAGAGAGAGGGTGAGGAGCTCGGTCATTCGGGAGAAACTCAGAGTAGAACTGTTGCTCCTCCACATTAAGAGAAGCCAGATGAGGCTGCTTGGGCATCTGCTTAGGATGCCTCCTGGATGCCTCCCTGGTGAGGTGTTCTGGGCATGTCTCACTGGGAGGAGGCCCCGGGGAAGACCCAAGACACGCTGGAGGGACTATGTCTCTTGGCTGGCCTGGGAACGCCTTGGGATCCTCCCAAAAGGAGCTGGATGAAGTGGCTGGAGAGAGGGAAGTCTGAGTTTCCCTGCTGAGACTACTGCAACCGGCGACCCGACCTCAGATCCAGCAGGAGATAATGGATGGATGGATGTACGTGTACTGTTAGAGCATTTATGTCATTTATTTAAACTTTATTTTACCAGGTAAATTAAACGAAAACCAGTTCTCACTGCTTTATGTGCTTTTTGGGAGAAATAGCAGGTAAGACATTGGAACTTCCTAGGATACAAACGTCATGCGTGTGACTAAAATCTTCAGCCAATAAGGGCAAAGTTGTGTCGTAACAGAGGCAGTTCAAGTTTATGTCTCATGTCGATTTGGTCTCGCACGGATTTTGTACCATGTGACATGGTGACGCGTGGAGACGTTTTGCAGCACCAGACAAAATAATCTAACCGTAATTTGGCATTTTTTTTAATAAGTGTTTTTTGTTTGGTTTAGATACTTTTCTACCCCAGAATTTTAAATAGTTTAGAGACCACAAATATAGAAAGATACGTTTTGCAGTCAGTTCGGTTTGCCCTTTAACATGTTTGCATTATACAGTTTTGCACATTGTTACATTATTATATAGTTTTGTTTATTTGAGCTATGTTTCTTTTAATTCTTGAAAATCAATAACCTTTTATAATTTTAAGGGAGTTTTGCATACAAACAGGAATATTTGTTGGAAAATAAGTATTTGTTTACTAATATTGTTTATTTCCATGTATTCATTATTCATTCCAGAATAAAGTTATTTTTTTATTATTTTGATTATTACATTATTTCATGGAACAGCATTATAAAACTATAATATTGATAATTATCGATATCGGTCAAAACGGGAAAAAATATCGTGATATATATTTTTTTTGCCATATCGCCCAGCTCTAGATTGATAGCTTTTATACATTATTACACACAGAGCAAATCTGAGAAATCTTTCAGACATATTTACTACATCGAGTTGAAATAATGCTCATGAGAATGTCTTTATTACCATTACCACATGAACAATCTCTCCTGGTAATACTAATCTGTGTCTCCCAGCTATCAAGGGAGAGACCTGCTGGACTACATATGATCAGTTGTATTATTCCTCTACAGAATTACTACAGAAGATTTCACACAGCCTGGAGGCATATTTAACAGTGCCTAAAGTCACCTTCAAATACGATCCTTCTTCCAGCACATATCTCATTCCCTGCGGGGGTACAGCACAAGGCTGCATTGTTAATGTGCAAAAAAGGCCACACAGGACTTTGTTTCAAAAGTTACAGCTGTTTCACCCACAGGAGCCCAGGACACCCAGGTGTGGAGATCTGTGCTGTTTATTTACTTGACACAGCCATGCCAAAGTTCCAGCAAGTGGTCTTAAATCATCACTGGGGCCCTTGACAGAGCTGAAGTAACCTGCTGTTACCAAAGTGTGAGGTTGCAGACATCGTCATAAGAAATCAGGCATCTGAACCATTATAGTACCACAGACCATGGGAAAAGAAATGCTTCCCCCCCACCCCCGAAAGACAAACAGTCTGATCACTCCCATGTATTTATAATGAAAAAGAGAAGGAACCTACAATGTATCAGACAGTTACATGTATCCTTTGGCCAGCCCTACCTGTTAACATTTTTACAAGAGGAAGGCCATGAGTGGTCTTTCATTAGCACACTTCTGGTTTACACTGAAACCAGAGTGAAACAGTGACTGTTTCAGTACAAATCTCACTAGTAAGCCACTAGTATTTCCTTAAACTGGCTTTAAGGAGAAAGAGTGAAAGCCAGAAGTCTTACATTAGTAAACATGTTCAAAACACTTGTTTCACTATTTACACCAATACAAGCGAGAATGGATTTCTATTAACTATCATGCAGTAATTCACACTGCTACATAATCACACATCTGCAGGAAACTTCTGACCCCACCCTCCTTACCTTTCCTTGAAACCCTGCTCCAGTCACGGACTTGGAATTCTCTTTCCTATGCCGTAAATCCTACACACTGGAGAATCATGGAGGTGCGAGTGAGGAGGAGAGATGAAGAGACAGCAATGATTTGGCGATACAGCCTGGTGCTACTGTTCTCCTGCGCTCACACACACAACTGGCAAGAGACTGCTCCCCTGTGCCACAGCCCATCAGAAAAGCTGGGGGGGAGAGGGGAGGGGTGGGGGAGAGAGATTGCCTAGCTAATACAGACTGTCACAGACGGCTGCATTCCCTGGTTTGTCCAGTACAAGAAAACTAAATTTCTTCCACAGAGACATTAATTAAAGTAATTTGATCCCTTGTTCTAGGGAAGAGCCATGTTGTTGCATGGTCCAGTTCTCCAATAGGTCCTCTCCCCTCTGCTGCTTGTCTTCTTAGTTGAATGCGTGCAGTATAGATAGAAAAAGCTAAACGTAACTCGACATTACTTTTAAAAAAAAGCTCTTGAGATCTGTTATCCATAACAACACACTGAGGAATGTTTTATGATCAAAGTATTAATCTTTTAGAAAAAGAAATCTGGAGGGGCTTTTGTTCATTTCAGAGGTCTCATTTTAGATGTATTTCCATTTATAATGACAACAAAGTGGGATAATAATGACACCACACTCTCAAGCAAAGAATTACAGACTGTTTCTAAATGTTTGTAGCACACATTTTATTAATTTCAATGTGCAAGCTACCAATATGTGATAATATCCGATAAAATGAATCCGTGTACACAATACCAATGGCTCAACTATAATTTCACATCTCAGGAAACAGGGGCATTTCAAAATAAATAATACAATTCAAATGTAAATTACTATTAAAGTAGTCTGGCTCTTGACTCAACTGACCTCATTTTCGTCTATGGAGTAAGTTTAGCATGCAGAAGAAAAAAGGTTTCAAATGTGGTAAAATCATCCACTGACATGTCATGCTATAATATCTTCAAATAAAATGTACCAGAAAATACCAATTCCACCCTTTTAAATCTGTGAAAAACAACCACCTAAGAAGTGAAATATAACACAGTGCTACTTCAGTTCTCGAACTCACTAGAACTCGAATTTCTCGAGTCGAACAAACCAGTTTGACTTAAAACTCTGACCTAATATAAACTGTATGTGCCAGGAAATGAGTCATACTACAATGCAATTCTTACTTGAATGCCTTTTTCATAGACTGGACGATTAACCAAATAAAGCAGCGCAACATTACAGTAACTAACAATAAATAAACCACTAACTTATGTATACTAGTAGAGCATTTATGTCATTTATTTAAACTTTATCTTATAAAATCCAGTTCTCACTGCTTTATGTAATATTCGGAAGAAATAGCAGATTACGCAACAGAACTGCCTGGGATACAAACGTCATGCATGTAACTAAACTCTTCAGCCAATAAGGGCAAAGGTGTGTCATCACGGAGGCGGTTCCGGTTTGTGCAGCGGACTAATGACAACGACCAGAAACAGTTGATCACTTGGGGATCGCACACAAGGTTAACAAGGGGACGTGGCACACGGAAGGAGAAAATGATTGGGGCATGACAGGGGTAATGTTTGGATAAGATCTTTATCGTTTTGGAAGCCATTAAGAAAAAAAATGCTCTTCTTGTTTTAACCTGCTCATTTTGTGCTTAAATGCTAAAAAAAATATTTAGGTGTAATTTTGGGAGAACAGAGGTACCACTGTACTGAGTTTTACTTATAAAAATTTACTTTTTCATATAATTGTATTATTTAGATACATTTAGATATTACTTTCTACACTGTAAAAGATAAAAACTGTGCTTAGTAATGAAGAGTATATGTGTTTATCTACTCTTCCTTATTGCCCCACACAGACATGAAAAGTATGCACTGTTTTCAGCATGAACGTCACATTTAACACTTTTAAAAAAGTGATCACATCTAATGCATGGGATCACCATAATCACCACAAATCGTGTTAGTGAGCAAATGTAGAAAAGGAGTGAAACACTCCTTTATATGCAAAAAATATCGCAATATAGTAATTCCATGCACAATATGCACCAATCAGGAATAAAATTCAAACCACCTGCCTGATATTGTGCAGGTCTTCCTACCACTGCCAAATCAGCTTTGACCTTTCAAGGCATGGACAGGTCACAAAGGTGTCTTGTGGTACCTTGTACCAAGACGGTAGAATCAGATCTTTTGAGTTCTGTAAGTTGTAAGGTAGTGCCTGAATGGATCAGACTTAATAGTCCAGCACATCCCACAAATGCTCAATCAGATAAATATCTGGGGAAATTGGGGGCAAAGTCAACACCCTGAACTTGAACAATTTTTTCAATATGGCAGGTCACTAGGGGTGTAACGGTACACAAATATAACGGTTGGTTAGGTTTCCGGGACAGCAGGGGTAAAACATACAAAACATAAGTTGCTTCTTTTTTTCTTTATTAAATAGTGGTTTACCAAATGAAGTATGACTTTATTTCTTAAAAAGTAACTGCTACAACCGACTAATAAAGAAGCAAAATTTACTTAAAAGTAAATCAAAATAAATATTTAGAAAATGAACTGTACCTGACCTGTACTTTACATTAGCAGCTTTCAGGTCCATATTAGAACTGTGCAACATAAATATTGCCTCAAAAAATACAAAGTATAATAAAAATATCCATTATGGTGTAGGATTATAAAAAATACCTGTGCTGTACTTGTATTCACGCTAACAACGTGCAGTGGTGTGGCTTCGTCGGCCAGGGGAGGCATACAAACACACAAATGCTCTGCACTTGCTGCATTCATTCAATACATACCTGACCGAAAGACCTGCACCAAATATTTTCGGTACGAAAACATGTACCATTTACAGGGAGCATCATTCTGCTGAAAGAGTCCACACTCATTGGGGTGTTTATATTTAAGTAGATGATACGTGTTGATGTAATGTCCACCTGAGTGCCAAGACCTAAGGCTACCCAGCAGAACATTGTCCAAAGCATCCCACTGCCTTCTTCTCATAATGCATCCTGATGCCATATCTCTTCCCCAGGTAAATGACACACACACCCAGCTGTCGATGTAATGCAATAAAAAACATGACTCATCACACCAGGTCGCCTTCTTCCATTGCTCCATGGTCCAGTTCTGACAGCAAGGCCACATCTGGTAAGTACTGACAGCATACTGGAAACATTCCACAAGACCAGCCATTTTGGAGATGCCTTGACCGGGTCATGTAGGCATCACAATTTGGCCCTTGACAAAGTCATCCAAGTCCTTACACTAGCCTATTTTTCTTGCTTCTAACACATCAATTCCAAGAACTGACTGTTCAATTGCCTAATGTATAATGGAACCCTTTACAGGTGCCACTGTCACAAGACAAGATAATCACTGTTACTCACATCCACTCTCAGTGGTTTTTATGTTATTGCTGATTGGTATAAGAAATATGCGGCAGTTCCTCAATGCATACATTTCCAGGATTCAGCTGCACTATAACAATACCCAGAAGACAACTACATCACTAAGAACATACTGACGAAAATTGTTTTGCTAATACCCATGAAATAGTGAGAAAAATGGTAGACAGTATAAATGTTGAGAGCTCTGCTTCTCTCAGTGTCTTGCTGTGTGCTAATTTGTCTGCAACACAGCACAGGAGTGTGACTAATGGAAACATCTTTATGCCAGCATCTGTTTTAATACATCTCTGTCTCAACCCACTGTTCTATGAGGCTTTACAGCAGTGGTGGAGAACCCTGGTTCATTTCCAATGTGCCCAGTTTCTTCAAAATTTGTTTGTACAAAATATAATCAAAAATGAAGTTACTGTTGTCCATTAAACAATGTTTTCATATGCTGCCATTGGTATAATGAGAAAACCTAAATAAAGATGTTCAATACACTAGCACAACGTATTCCCCTTATACATAGACTGCACAATGAGTCAGAAATTGAGTAATTGAAACTCATATTTGACAACTGAAATGTGATACCGCAGAGTGCAATCAGAAAACCCATAAGGTAGCATTTTTCGACAGGGTAGCAGAAATCAATAAAAAAAATTGGCGAAGCCTGCTATTTAGCAGATTATCTATATCATCTTCACTTCCACGTTTTTCTTTAGGCAAAAAAGAAAGTTATTTACTTGGTGCTGTCACGATCGGCGGGTGCGTGCAGGGCAGACAGAAGCGAATCCAGCCACGGTGACGGGGAACGAGGGTTTATTTCACGGACACACCACGACATGGATGGGTAATCTGGAGTAATCACAGGAGTATCGAGGTGGGTGTGGCACACACGGGGCGGGAACGGGACGGATGTCGCAGATCGTGACAGGTGCTGGGGGGGGGGGGGGGGCAGGAGAGTTAGACAACTAGATATTTTATCCTCATATTTTTATATTAATATATTAGTACATATGTTTTTTGGATACAGCTTAGCCCCCCATAGACCAGGACTCTGAATACTTCCAGTGCTGGGTAACAAAAAAGAAGTATCTCTTCAGTCACTTACACCACTTGCTATACATAACAAGTGACTGTCAGCTAAACTGACCAACTACAGAACACCACATTAATTTAAGATTGTAGATATGTAAAAACAAACTGAATCTCAAAAGCAAACTACATATTTTATGAGACCTCTGCCAGGACACAATCAGTAAAGGGAACAAATGTGCACGGTTATTGTTTCTGCACACAGTCTTTCTGTAGTACAATCCCCAGTTCTGCTCTTAAGTGTTTCGACTTAACAAATTCAGGTTTTTCCTTTTAAAACCTAAATTTTGAAACTCGATGCCAATAAAGCATTTCATTGTCCATATTTTATATCGACATTGTTATCCTCACACTACCAAAAAGCTTTTATCTGTTATAGTACCCAGTAATCAAACCTGAATTACATATGTTCTATCTAGACCTCCTAAACAAAGGTCAATATTTCACGAATCAAACTTACATGGAAAAAATAAATGAACTAGCATTACAGATCATGGTTATTCTGGTATTCCTAGTTTCAAACCTTCTCCTAATTGTCCAATTACTTGTGCTACTTCTGTAGATGGGAAAAGTATTTCATGTAAATTTTCAGATATTCCATATATTTATTGCTTACTAGTAATTTTCATTTGAAGTTGCTTACCACCACACAGATTGCATGCAATTCACTGGTTACAGATCAAGTTTCTTCAAAATCAAAGGAATCTCTATCTTTAATACTGTCACTGTATGACTTAAAAATAATGGTTAGGCTATGCTATTCCAGACTAATGTGTGCCTATACCATTAATTTCTAAGAATGTGACTAAGCATTACTCAAAGGAATTCATACTGTAAATCACTGTCTGCAGAGATATGCGAATAAAAGCAGAGCCAATGATGTTTAGACTTTTAAAAACATCCAGATTAAATATTAACAAACCTAAAGTTGAATGACTATTAATGGATGCCATACTAAACAGGAGAGTAAGAGTCATTTATAATCATTACCATCATGCAGCAAAAGAATAACCCAGGCAATCCCTTAATCAGAGCACTTAAAAACAAGCTAAGATGATGAATGAGGAAACCAGGACACACAAAATAATCTCCACAAAACCCTGGCCTGATGTTTGTTTACAAATTCAGGTTGTAGCAATTTACTTGAAAGCATACATGATGGCCATTCTAATAAATCTGAGAACAAATCTGAAATGGGCCTCTGACAGCAATGCTTTTAATAAATAAACACAGAAGAAACGATTACAATGAAAATGATATACATTTTTCATTAGTCACATAATATTGTGATATTGTATAAAGCAGCAATTAATTTTATGGGACGTTTAAATTTCTTATATGAGGAGTGTAGTCTGGATGACAATGCAAACATGACTTTTTCTCCATAATTATATATTATCAGCAGATTTATACCTTTCAAAATCTGCTGTATTGTTGATATATGGGTCATTAGAATTGCAAAGGTGGCGTGAAACTCTTGCCAGACTGAGAAGCCCGAGTCCATCAATGTAATTAGTACTACAAGCCGTCAAATGCTGTGTGGGCTTCTTCGTAAAATTGCTAAAAAAAAAATGTCATCAGGTCACAGACAACTGAGTAATATGACATTTGTAACACATATAAATTAAGAGAAGGAACACAGATTTATACTGAAACACAAAGCAATCATTCTTGGACCACAAACTGCAGGGACATTATGTTAATGCATGCAGAGATATTTCATTTCAGAAAGCACTCCTTTCAAGAACTAATTACGTGGAAAATAGCTTTTGTTATAGAATAGTAAAAAACTACAAATCACTTCCCAAGATGTCAATGAGCAGCAAAGATGTCCTGAAGTAAAAAAAAATCACTTAAAGGGTGTTTGACTTAGTTGAAAGGCACACTTCTGGAGGAACCAAGAGTGTAACTGTGTTTCTGGCATCAGAATCACTGTAAAGTGAATGCAAGATAATCCTACATAAAGAAAGTGGACATTAGTGCTTGCAATTCGATTGAAAGCTTGAAAGCAGGGTTTGGAGAAAGTCCAGGGTACTTTTCACCCCCAACAAAATCTAAATCATAATACAGAGAACAGAGCCGTTTTGAGCAACTGCAATACTTCTAAAGAGACATTCACAACTTTTCCAGAAGTGGGTTTTCAGGTAAATTAGCAGAGGACATTACACGATAAACTGGTGTTATAACTGATAGTCACAAAGGTGATCCACGGAGGATCGAAAGTACTAGCCGCCAGAAGCAAGACATATCATTCGGCCGCATAGAGGGTTAGTCGAGCTTCATGAGGGGACAGAGGAGGTAAGAGCAGCGACTCGGCCACCATTTATACACACCTACACATCTTGTCACGTCCCTGTCGGCCTCGGATGTCCTGCTTCGCCCGCTCTTTTTTCGCTTGTGAAGAGGTCGTCTCTATACTTATATTGGAGTCTCCCAGTATCGTTTTTTGTTTGATTGCTTTGTAAGTTTCTCAGCAGTTTGTACATTTCACTCTACTGTTCGAACTGCAGATGCTAAAATAACGTACACGTAGTGATATTTTGACAACAAAACCTGTTAAGAAGTTAATTCATCGTATTAGCTCCACTTCAAGAAGCCGTCGAATATGGCATCTCGGCGCGCGGACAGGCTTCACGCGCCTCTAATAGATGTCAATCACGTGCTCCAATACGTGATGGTCCTGTGATTATTATTATTATTATTATTATTATTATTATTATTATTATTACATTATTATTTAAATGTTATTCAGCTGTTGCAGTCATTTAAGCCATACATTATGGATATCTCGTCAATAGCAGACACCCCATCCCAAACTAATAAAGGAATTGCAGTGCTTTCAAATTACACCGCGATATCACAGTACTGTATTAAAATAGGATTCCCGACCAGCCTAGGCCTCCAGGCTGAAGGGGGTGGTGTTGGCTGCTGGCAGTAAAGTTTGTTTACCATGTGGGGCAGGATTGCGGCGGCAAAATTTAGGAATAACAGATTTCCGGGACATTGTGCGTCATTCGCGGGAGCTGCTGTCAATTTGCAGGAGATTCCTGTATCTTCCGCGAGAAGTGGGATGCCTAAGAGAGAAATCCCTAAATGAAGCTGAATATTGCTACTGATCGATGGAGACGTTCACTACGCTCGTTACTTTAGCGCAAGTTGTCGCTGCAAATCCTTTTATATTTAGCCAGCCGATTTGGATATTGATGCTTTCGTCTACAAAGAACACCAAATATACTTTGATACATCAGAGAAGTGTCTCGTTCTTATGTTCTTGTGTTCCTATGAAGTTGTGCACTATGAAGGAGATTTATGAAGGAGGCCAAACCGGAGCCCGCAAAGGTGTCGTCCGACGCCGAGCCGGAGCAGGGGGGCCCGGAAGCAGCCGACGTGGAGCCGCAGGCGAGACGGAGGACCAGCCCTGAGGAACCTGGCGGTGACCAGGAGCTGGAGGACTTGCAGGCAGCCACCGGACAACGGCCAGGGGCCGCACGGGTGCGCCATGGGGCGGGGCGGGAGGGACCCGAACCCTCCGTAGGTGTCCCCTTCCCTTCCGGGACACGGAGAGGCGGGGACCCCGTTGGGCTCCACCTCTCTGGGGCACTGGCGGTTGAGCCGGGTGTCCTCCTGGGTTTGGGGAATCCAGCAACCGGATCCCCAAGGGGTCCCACTCAAGCTCCTCCTCTTCTGCCATGAGGGGAGGAGCGATGGTGTTGGTCCCGGGCCGGTGTGGCTGCAGTCTCGGACTGAGCAGGAACAGGCGGGGCTGTGGGATGAGCAGGAGCGGGCGGGGCCGCGGGGTGGGCAGGAACAAGCAGGGCCACGGGCTGGACAGGAACGAGCAGGGCCGCGGGGCGGGGCTGCGTGATGGTGTGGCGGCGGCAGCTGCAAGCGAAGCCACGGGCGTGGCAGCCTTGGGAGCGGCGGTTGCGGGCGAAGCAGCGGGGGTGGCAGCCTCGGGAGCGGCGGTGGCAGCTATGGGAGGAGGAGCCTCGTAGCCAGGTTCAGGTAGGGCAGGCGTCAGCAGGTCCTGGGGATATCCCTCACCGGGCTAATCCATCTTCCGGCAATGCGCTCCGGCCGGTAGTGGTACCACTCCAGCGGAGGCGGTTCATCCTCCATGGATTCCCCCCCAGGCGACCAGGTAGCTCCCTTACTCACCTTTATTCTCCTCGGCTGGGATCAGCGAGCAGGCTCCCAAAAAAATGCTCTCTGGTTGTTCGCCGATCCGGTTCAGCAGCCGTCGGAGATGCTTACGTGCCCGGGTGAGCGGATACTGCTGACCAACCGGGCGTTCCCCAGATAAGAAGTTGGCACCCCGGCTGACCAGCTCCAGGGCCACGGGGTCCCACCGTACCTCCGGTTCATACCGCCAGTGCACGAATTCCTGCAGCAGACCAAGCCGTCCGGACTCAGTCTGCTGCTCCGTGCTTTTAGAGAGATCCGGCATTCTGTTACGATGCGCTGGTGAAATGATGGCGAAAGGAGGGAAGTCCAGTCAGGCAGATGGGGAGACAGGGTTTATTCACGACAACACATGGAAACGTTAATGCCGGATCTGCCGGAACTACGCTGATGCAGACCTTACATACACGAGACAGGCAGTCGGCAACAAGAGATAGGTGACGGAAATCAAGGAGAAACCCTGGGTAACGAAGAGGGCGTGGCACACGGGAGGAGCGGACGGAGCTAGCACATAACACTAATCAGTTTCTAATCATTTTTTTTAACAATAAAACACAAATAATGTTTTTTTTAAAGCAAAATCTAAAACAGAGTTCACACTGATTGTAACAGAGTTCACTACCCATAGTTATAAGTCCAAAAACAACAATGTTTTCTGTCACACTCTGAAACTTTTGAAACCATTTAAAATGTAAAATGATTTCATCTAAAATATCTTAAATTGTTGTCTGAGAACGAACAAAGCTCCAATGGGTTTGGAACGACATAGAAGTAAGTGAATAATGACAACATTTTCATTTCGGGGTAGAGTTTACCTGTAAGTAATGGTGGGGTGAGTATTCCTATGCAGTTCCAAAGTGATCTATTTATTAAAATGTGTAAACAGACAATGCGAATCATGGAGTATACCTTTAAGAAACAACATCTTGGAGGAAACAGTTATTATGTTGTCAGTCCTAACACAGAACGTATCTTTTCTCAATGTGCATGTGTCTACATAACCTAAATAAAATTCTATTCTTGGACCTAATGTTACCTGGATATCTGTGGTTCAGGGTCAAGTTCAGGACTTTGTGGTACCTGCGTGAAGTTGGCCCCCCATATGTTTCAGATTTCAACCAAACTGATCGCAATCGTATGTACTGCGTTTGTGC
>JABFDZ020000040.1:15612802-15634645 GCA_019775955.2 Pollimyrus isidori | reverse complement strand
CGCACAAACGCAGTACATACGATTGCGATCAGTTTGGTTGAAATCTGAAACATATGGGGGGCCAACTTCACGCAGGTCTTTGACCTGGTTTCATCTCTACAAGTCTCTGTCTTTTTGCCCTGCACCTCTGCTGTGCCTCTCTCCAATACCTGCGCTTGTACCTTTTCTCTCTTTCTCACAGATCAGCCACTTCATACAGTATGTCTGCCCTGCATTTTTTCTTCTGTCCCATCTTTCTCTGCCCTTTCTCAAACTTTCTGATTTCCTTACAGGGTCGGCATCTCGCCGTGCCTTGTATTGCCGCTGCCTTTCTGCTGCTGACAGCCTCATTTACCTATCATTCATTTTCCTTAAACTGTAATGATATACGACAACAAATGTATAATTTACAATAAAATGAATCCATATTTCCAACTTTTTAGACCACTTAGAGTTGACAGTAACACAGTTGACATTTTCCACCATTTTGTGCTTTAGCTCAAGATGGTAACTTCAAACCAGATACCACAGGGCATGACTAAAACAGAAATATATGTATTTACATCATATTATTGTTATTAAAAAGTGAATGAGAGATTCACTGAAATATCACAATAACAGATTTGACAAATAATTAATCTACTATTGGTGTATCCTAAACATTTTGTACAAATTAATGAGAGAGGAATAATGACATACCTCAGTGCCTTCCAGATTTTTCCGCCAGAGGAAGAGACACCGCATGGAGCAATTCACATACTTTTTCTATCAGTGCTTTAAAGATTGTTATGACTTTTTACAACAGAGTTAACAGAGTTGACCAGAACATAGAGACAGACACAAAATGTATTTTTTAATTACTAAAATTACAAATAATACAGAAAATAGATGTTTTATGCAACTGTTTACATAAATTAGTAGAGTAATCACACAAAAAATTAGACGTAATGTTTTCATGATAATTGATGCTGAATGTATGATTCAGGAGGCATAGACAGTCAAAAATAGGTATAGAGGGAGTCTTTAGTTTAATATGTTCAAGACAAAATGTTCCTAAATACACATATAATCATTGTTTTTAGTGAGCTTGATACATTTTGTGTAATTATTCAAAACTCTTTCAATACATTTTTTGTTTTTGAAAAATAATAAAAGGTTTATCTTGGAGACGCAAAATGTACCCGCAATTCTAGAATGACCCACATGTAGCTTAATGGGATGTACACTGCAATATTTTTTACCCAGGATGCCCAGCCAGCCAGAGAAAATTTCTGTTTCTCAGAAGAGAAAAATCATACCATGCTCAAGCTAATCTCTACAGTCTGTTGAAACCCAGAATCAACTGCAATGACTATATTCAGTATACTCATAATTGTCTTAGGTTCCTGTACATAGGTCTATCATATAGTAATATTAACTGTCCTCATGGTTCACATGTTTACTACACAATGATAATATTTGCATAAATATTGGTGATATTTACTTTTTATGTGTGTGCTTGCATGTTCTCCCAGGGCTCCAGGTGCTCCAGTTTTCTCATTGGTGTCTCTAAATTGCCCATAGTGTGTGCCTATGCGTGTGTCCTGTGAAGCATTGGCATCTTACCCAGGGTGTACCCCAGCTTTGTTCAATTCGACAGATCCGATTTCTTTGAAATTGAGTTTCTTGCGACCCCTAGTGGACAACTACGTTAAGATTTCTGTAAGTGTGTTCAGGATTTTTTATCCAAGTTTATTTAATTAGTAGTGGCTTTTGTCCAAAGTGACCTACTATTCAGAGTTAAATCCTTTAACAACTTTAAGCTACTAGTTGTGTTCTCCCCAAACAAGCTTGATGGGCCAAATGGCCTCCTGTTGTGATCGACGGGTGAGTGCAGGGCGCACAAAGGGAGATCCAAGGCAAGCGGATGGAACAAACGGGTTTATTGCACTACACACCAACATAAACAACGTTTATGCCGCATCTGCCGGAAAAAACGCAGACGCAGACCTAAATACAAGATACGAATCACAAGACAGGCGTGCAGCGGCGCCACACAGGTAGAAACACTGGGTAATCACAGGAGGTAACGAGGTGGGCGTGGCACACACGGGGCTGGCACGGAGCGGATGTCGCAGGACGTAACACCTCCTCTCATCTGTAAAGTTCTCATGTTCTTATGTAGTCAGTGTATCTCTAGCCCCCTGTCTTAAAATGATGTGAGAGGGATATAGGGCTTACGAAGGAACAAACAGCCACGCTTTGGTCCCAACAGAAACACTTTATTAAAAGTAATACAAAATAACCCTGCATTAAAATCAATAACAAGATGTTGTATCAAATATAAAATTGGAAATTTTGGAATGCATTGCCTGAGGGGAGGGGTGAGCCTGGCCAGCTCATCCCCCGCCTGCACGCAGCGCCCAAAATGAGTATAGAGGAAGTCTGAAGACTGACGTATTGGTCTCCTGCCAGGACTGAAAGGGCCCCCCGGTCCATGTGTGAAGGTGGGTGATGATGCACGTCCGAGCGCAAATAGCTTTGCAACTGTTTGTGCATTTCATTGCTTATTGGGATTAATTATCACTGCTTGTGATAACAATTTACATTTTCTATGTATTATTGCTTCTTTTCTGTATATATATAATTATTTGTATCTTTGCACCTATTATTATTAGCTATGATATATACTATTTGATATCAAATAGTATATATCATTGCTAATAATAATAGGTGCAAAAATACAAATGATTATATGTTTAGATCAAAAATGGTAATACAAAACGTTCAAATGGTAAGACAAATGGTATGGTGAAAATGTCCTTCTCTTCCTGAAGATCAAGTATGCCGCACACCGATCACTGGATACGGTTTCAATCAAAAATAACAAGATAAGCGTCCTTGAACAGAATAAGTATCCCAGGACAAGAATTTTGAGGACAAGATAAACATCTTGACTCCTCTCATGAGAAACAAGTTATTTATGAGGAACAAGTTATATAAGTGATCAGTAAAAACATGTTTATGCAGTTCAACCTTGGCACAATAAAATTATGGGTGAATCATGGGCGACATATCCGAATCTCAGGATGATTAGTCCACATATGGTCAGAATAAATTCACACCTCAATCACCTGATATGCATGTCTGCTAGGTGGAGTTGGAGGTGAGTAGTAGAGCTGAACAATTACAACTTCCAAAATCATCACAGTGACAGGGGGAAATCCAACAAATTTATTTAATTCTATGCTACGTGGCCATCTGTGAATTCATCTGAATACACCCCCACACCAGCTCAAGCTCCTTTCCCACCAGAGAGGTTATACTCCACTGAGCACCACCATGGAGCATAGCAAGCTGGGCCTACCTTTCCATCTTCTCTGAGGATGCCATGCTCTGAGTTTCATAAGCTCTGCAGGAAAGATGTTCAAGGTCAGATGGCTGACAATTGCAAAACAAGATATATAATTATGAGTCTTAGGTGTGCATTTGTGAGTGACTGGTGTGTGAGTGTGCCCTGCGATGGGCTGGCCCCCCATCCAGGGTTGTTCCCTGCCTTGTGCCTGTTGCTTCCAGGATAGGCTCCGGACCCCCCTCGACCCTGTAAGGATAAGCGGTTTGGAAAATGGATGGATAATTATGAGTCAGCAATTCCTTCTGTAGACCGTTGATCATTCACATGTTCTTACACTGTTCTTAAAAAGTCACACACTAGAAGGTGTTCAGTTAGTATGAATTAAGGCTCCAAATTAGAACTGTCAAATTAGAGACAGATAGCATTAATCAGTGTTGACTGGTATGTGCGCTGGTACTGTGGGGCAGATTGGTTTATAATCTCAGTAACTGAGCCTGGAGGAGCAGTGCGTGAAGTCAGAGTGAAGTTACCACTATTTAAAAGAACTGTAATGAGGACAGCAAAGACGAGCTGGATGAGCAGACCTTCTAGGAGGAGATTACCAACCTGGCCTGCCTGCAACAGCTGGTCAACTACAGCCAAAAGTAAGTACGCTGTGTGGAAGGTTAGAAAACAGAGAGCTTTGCCTGTTTACCATTGAGCTGTGGTTATTGAACATGGAACAAAAAATAAAGTGATGTTATGGGAACTCCTTGATATGCAATTCCTCTGGAATTGTGAGACGTCTGGATTGTGAGATGTGCAGAAACTAAAGGTCCTTGAAAGTGGAAGCTTTTCACTGACTTTTGCTACATAATGTCTCCTTGTTTATAACAATGGCCATCTGCCAGCAAGTCCTGTCCAGCATATGGTGTGGAAACCTGTCTTGTTGGAGGGACAGCAACAGGGCCTGGAAGCTACTGATGTCTGTGGTGTCTGTGGGCATTGGTTTTCCTGGATTCCTCCCAAATCCAAGGTAAACTGAATGCAAAGTTTATTAAAAAATAGTTGAATTGTTTTTTTTCCCCCAAAAGAGTATGTTCATCATTATTATGCACATTGAGAAGACTCTGGAGATTCCTGTTAAATTTGGCCTTACATGTGGTTTAGTAATTGTTAGCTTGCTGGGAGATACACCACCAGTCAAAAGTTTTTACACACCTCAGGTTTTTACCACTTTTTCATTTATTTCCATATATTTCATAAACTGTACAGTTTTATTTTTGTGCATTAGAAAGTCGAGTAGACTACTAGAAAAAATATGCAAGTCAAATAAAACAAGTTTCTTTTTTTAGCATGGAAAGAGTATTTAATGGTGCATCCTATTAACTGGTTATGTGGTGATGGTACAGTAGATAAATTCTTGGTTGTCCTTAAAATGCACTAGTTGACAGAACACTATTTAATGTCCCTTGTAGAAAGACTTTTATCTGCTGCTAGAGGTGGTTAGTTTAATGAATCAAAGGTATGACATTTTCTTGCTAATAAAGGTACTCACATACTGTAAATATGGTATCAAAGGATGTTGAGTGTACTTTTAGTAAGTGTGAAGTGAGTAACATGCAAACATAGAAAATCTCAGTGTGTGCAAAAACGCTTGACTTACTAATTATTAATTTTAATGTTTGATTAAATTTTCATTTATACATTTGTGTATTTCAATTTTTTTTACAATGGAAGGTGTATGTCTAACTGCTGTCTAAGCCTCTAGGTTTGAGGGTAAAGAAAGGTGGGTCCAAGGCCTACAAAGTTACTTCCTGGACTGGTTGAATATCCTGGACATGATGGTTCTTACTATGCACTTGGTCTCCTTTGTTCTCTGGATGGTGAACATGCTGCAACTGAATGACTGAACAGTAAGATGGTGTACTGTACCTCCCAACAGGCTAAGGACTGCTTCAGACTACGGCTGCCCCCGACTAAAGATATTCCTAGTCGACTAACACTCCTGCATTTTAGCGATTAGTCGAATAATTGTTTATTTATTATATTGATATAATACCTTGCGTATATACAAAGAAAGGTACAGTCCAAGTTGAAGTTTAACACTTCCATATGACAGAAAATGCTAAAGCATGATATTAGCGCGTTCTAAATAAAAATTAAGCGCTTAAAACAGAATAGTAAAGCGTTTAAAGTATACAGCGCTTAAGGACACAAAAATCAGTGGCGGGAAGGTTATAGACTAATTATAACATAAAAACAGCAATCAGACTTATCAATCATATCAAGCCCAATGAAATCGACAATTTTCTCTGTGATTCCTCGCTTTCTTTTCTCACTTAGGGGGTGTCAAAACTAATCTCTGCTGCATCATTGTTGACTGCGAAGTCAAAGCGCACGACGTATCATCGCTGCTATATTGTGGATGAGCCTAGAGACAAATGCGTGTCAAAAACCATGAATATGATCTAACTTAACAACGCAAATGTGTTTATATCCTTATTGTTAAAACGAGGGGCCATGTGAGATGGTTAACGTTACTACTTACATGTTTTAAATAAGACGTATTCGATGTTGACGAACTAACGTTGAGTCGACTATTTGGGGGCAGCCCTACTTCAGACACAGTGGAAAATAACAATTCATAGCTAAATATGTTATGCATTTAGTACTCTGTATATTGCTCATCTTGTACCACAAGATTCCCTGCACAATCATTCAAGAATCCCACTTGTTAATGCTGTATGTTTGCTGTATATTTCCCTCTAGCAAATGCCTAGTCAAATTCCTCATAAATGTGACCTTGCTTGACCAATGAGAACTGATTCTGATTCTGTAGGGTTACTTAGTCAAACCTCCCCCCCCCCTTTCCTAACTAGCAGACTTCAGTCTTGCCACTACTCAATATTGGATAAACAGTTATGAAAAATGGATGGATGTATAATGTAAGAACTGTCGAGTTGCCAGCGAGATCTGGAGAGCTGTTTATACAATGGGCCCAGCCAATAAATGGGGACTAGTCATGGTGGCTCTGTGTAAGGTATGTCAGTGGCAGCCAAGGCTTTTTCTTTGCCCTTCCCTGGCATTTATAACTACTCACGTTGGCAGATTTGCCTGACATATGGAATAAAATCACTACCCTTGTGGCCTAGCAAACACTATACATATACAGTAATATTGTAACTGAAAATGTATTTTTACTTAATTCAATTAAGATTAACTGCTTGTAAAAATGAAGGTCAAACCTGAAATCCTTTACTGTTTTAGCTAACCGTTTTCAGCTGGTTGATTGCAGCAAGACAAGACTGGCATCAGGAAGATCCACAGCTCACCTCAGAGGTGCTGATGCAGTGAATGCTGACCTACGTTCTGCTAGCACACTGCGGATCTCCATCAGGAAGATGATTGATGATGAGGTCAGAAAGAAGGACACACTCGAGTGTGAAGGTATGACATAGATATTGTTGACTGTACAAAGTATATGTTCCCATAATCATCAAGATAAACATGAACGTAAAAGTAGTATTTTCAGCAAATAATTAATACTGGCTATAAAACAAATCAAGAAAATATGCTTAATTTGCATTTTATGCAGCTAAAGACATCAAATCCAAGATCATTCAGACACATTCTGTTGTCTAGCTGTCACTTTCATCCTAATCAACCATATCAATAATTAAGTTATATTAACAAATTAACTTCACATTGAGCAGGGTATTATATCCATGTAATTCAGCATATCCTTCCCTAATAAGAACTGCAATAAATAAATACAAGAAAATAAGTAAATTTACATGAAACTTCACGCATAAACTTCTGGGTCATGAATGCTTAGCCTTAGCCACTACGCCATGCTGCTAATTGCAAACTCACTTCATATTCAATGGAAGGTATCGATGGAGGTGAATCAGAGGTGGACATCCTCCGTCTTCAGACGAAGAGGAGACACTGTGTAAATGTAGTATTATTGATGGATGGTAATATAATATTCTCCAAACATTTGGCCTCCCTCTCCGCATGAAGGTAGCAGCTGTGGTTGCCTATTTGGAAACTGTGAATGCTATTGGAAAATGCGACACAGGACTGGTCTCAAGCAAAGCTAGACTTGCTCCATGCCCAGAACACACCCATACCAACTGGAGCTTTGTGTGGTAGCTATGGCAGCAAATCTGGCCTGAGGTCATCATCTCTGAAATGTTTGATGCAGTCACCTTCTTCACAGACAGCAAGATTACGCTTGGGCACATTTAAAATGAGAAAAGGAGACTCTATGTATATATAAACAACTGACTTTTAAGAATCAGATAAAGCACACTGCCACAACAGTGGAAATATGTACACAGCAAAAAGAACCCTGCAGGCATTGCTACACGGTCTATTCCAGCAGACCATCTGAGTAATACAACATTGTTCACTGGACCAGCATTCGTGTCTCAGCCTGAAGACATGCCACCTGCTGAGCAGACATTGGAATCCAGGAAAAGATTCTGAGGTCCTACGATATGTGAGGCCTGGAAGAAAAAGCCACAGTGCCTCTCTTCTAAGGTAAATATTCCAAAGAGCACCCACTTTGGTCCTCGATCCTTTCATTGACCAGAATGGGCTGTTGAGGGCTGGATGGCATCTTGCTGAGGCAGACTTAGAATTCAATAAAATGCCAGGGACGTTACTTTACTGGGGCAGCTACTTACTAGATGAAAGGGTGGGTGAGATGTGCAAACAGACTCATTTTTGAATGCATCATATGCCAAAAGCTTAGAAAAAAGTGTGAAGTTCAGAAAATGGCCAATCTGCAACTGAAGGGGCTGAGCAAGAAGCCGTCCCTCACTGATGCTAGCACTGGTGTGTCTGGGCCCAGGTCTGAATCAGCACGCTGTATGAGGGGAGGCCATGCTGAGAGTAAGAGGTGTGTCACGGCTACAGAATACACACTCAGGTCATTGAGTCCTTGCCCTCTTCCTGCTTTGTAAATACATCCAGAAGGTTTCCGGCGCTCCAAGGCCCAGTGAAGCATGTACGTTCGTAATTATAGGTACACTGATGTCATCTGGGCCTCCAAAGACCTGGGAATTACCTGAGATGACTAAACTGTAAAGTGTTTTGAGTTTGTACTGGTAAAAGGTGAAACATTGTGGGTGTCGGACGGGGAGTGTTTTGTTGTCTTTTCAGTTAAATGTGTTCCCTGTGAAAGCCTAACCCTTTGCTCCTTTGGTGCCACCTCCAGTCATGTAGCAATTTGCAACAAAACATTTGTGAATCTGTCCTTATTCTTGATTTCATCAGTGGGAGAACAGTATTATTTTAATCAGGAACTTCTTCAACTTTGAAGGAGTTGTTGATTGTAATTTAAATTGAAAAGTATATTTTTGGTAATGAGAAGCATATTTTGAGTATATATAATATAGGTGTTTTTCAGTAGAAATGTTTTTTTGGAAAGAAAAGAAGTAGTCAGCTATTAACAGATATCACTGATTGTCACAAAGCATCAAAGCAGGGGTATCTTCTGAAAGGACTTGCACAGAGTCTGTCAAGGGCCTGCGTTGGACACCACTGACCATGACTGACCATGATGAGGTCCTGTGGTCAGAAGGGAATCTCATAAGCGAGAGAAAAACTCTTAGAGAGAGAGCAGGAGGTGTATAATCCTTGCTGTCACATGGATGCAAGAAAACTTCCTTATACATCACCAATCCGTGCAGCACAGGAAATCAGTGCCTTCTGGGCGGTCATGTGACAATGCCATGCCAGATTCCAAGCTTGTTTGGGGGCTTCCTGGATACTGTACTTCTTTGCTACTGTGCAGCAATCTAAAGTGTGAAAGCTTTACAAAAACGGGGCAGTGGTGGCTTAATGGTTAGGGAAGTGCACTTATAATTGAAAGACTGCAGGTTCAAATCCCTGACCAGCAAGGCACCACTGAAGTACACTGAGCAAGGTCCTGCTCCCTGGGTGCTGAATTAGCTGCCCCCTGCTATATCACGACATCACATATGGGTTAAATGCAGGACACGCATCATTGCTGTGCACTGTGTGTTAACACTGATCTTTAAATTAAAAAGGGGGCTGATGTCTGCCTGGCTTTCTTAGAATCCACTGATTCATTGATGGTACTACTGATGTTTGCTGTCTGGTGTGCCTTCCATCCCATCTTCGTTATTAAATCCCCGTTTAACCTGACTTCCCGGCTCCTCTCCGCTCGCTGACCGCGAAGCGTGACAATGAAGTCTTGTGTTTGCGATTTCTGTAAACTCGGTTTCAGACCGAATGCGGCGCGCTGCTCACGGAGCTTGTGCAAGCTCTGTGGTCCAATTCAAAGATGAACTTTGTTGAACTTTGACCGCTGCGCGCTGTGATGCATTGTTTCACGATCAATAGAAACAAGGTACCAAACCAGGCACAGAAAATGAAATAAAGGAAAAACTTATATTGTACGTGTCTGAGTTACCAGAGCTATATCGCACAAGCATAGAATCTTTTTGAATACAATATATTTTTTTATTTTATTTTATTTATCCTTTATTTGACCAGGAATGTCCAATTGAGATACATTATCTCTTCTTCCAGGGAGTCCTGGCTAAGGTGGCAGCAATAAGTTACAAAACTTCCAACATATACAATTTACAAAGAACATACATATAGATCAAGTCATATTAACACCTAAACACATATAAACATACCAAAGAATGTAATTCAATAAACACAGACTATCAAACTAAAATACATGGAAATTCCAATTGTCAAAAAAGCCAGTACCCACTGATAGCCAGTGATACACTATACATCGTCGCTACTGACCGCGAGCCAAAATGACAGGAGAGAGTTTTGAAGACGACGCTTGCACTTTGCGCTGAAGCCTCACAGTGAGCATAGCGCATGCAGCATTCGGTCTGTAACCAGATTTAGCCTATTAAGAACATTAGAAGCCTGATTAAGGTAGGGTTGGAATGAAAACATTCTGGCTGTTGGGGCACCAGGAACAGGATTGACAACCACTGCTACCACATTTTACATGTGTTATACATTCTGTTGTGAATAAAATATCAGTTTATTAGATTTCTATATCATTGCATTCTGTTGTTATTGACAGTTTACCCTGCATCCCAACTTTTTTGGAATTGGGGTTGTATCTGTGCTCTCATAGACAGGAAGATGCTGCACAAGCTGGTCAGGAGTGCTGGCTCTTCCCTCGGCTGCTCTTTGGTCTCCATCTTCAGGAGGCAGCTGAGAGGAGGATGCTGGCCAAGTTTACATCCATTATGGTCAGTCCCTCTCACCCCCTCCATGACACAGTGAGGACATTACCAAGCTCCTTCAGCAACAGACTACTGCATTCAACAAGGAACGATTCCGCAGGTCCTTCATCCCATCTGCCATCAGACTTTATAATCCTTCAGTTACCTAAAGTTCATAAATTATGTCACTATTCTGTATATTGTGCAACACAACTTCATTTACAGAACTCGGTGCTGTATTTATGTGTATTTTGTGTCTGTGCAATATGTGTAATTTTGTGCACTAAATTTAATTAAGTTATTTATTGTATTTGTTACAGTATTATTTTCTATTGCTTTTTATTACTTGCTGTTGCAACAAGTAAATTTCCCCAGTGTGGGATCAATAACATATTATCTTATCTTATGCTGAAAAGTAAAAGAATATATATATGTTTGGATCAGTGTGTTTTGCTTGGCTTGTGTTTGCATTCCCATGGCAGGATGCGGGCAGTTGGATAGCAGAGCTGAGTACAGCAGTGAGGACACTTCATTCAGAGATGGACCACACCCCCCAGAGAGGGCCCTGGAGTACAGCAGTGAGGACACTGCCTTCAGAGATGGACCACACCCCCCAGAGAGGGCCCTGGAGTACAGCAGTGAGGACACTGCATTCAGAGATGGACCACACCCCCCAGAGCCTCCTAAGGGCCCTGGAGTACAGCCACTGACAGTGGGTACGACTTGATGCTCATGAGGTACATCATGGGGACCAAGAGCAACCGCCAGGTTTTTGATAGCAGGGTAGAGATCTGGGCCAGCTGTGCCCAGCTACACATTACAGGTCCTGAAATTGTGGCAGCAGAGGGAGCTGGGGAGGGCAAGGGGAAGACTAAGGGGGGGAGGAGATGCTGAAAAGACATAAGACCCCATCTGCAGCCCACAGTGAAAGCTCTGTCAACATGGGCCCTGTCTCCCAGGGGGGGTGATTCACACCCACCTTTGTGAGGTGAAAAGCACATAACAATCCCCTAGTTTGGCTTAGAGTGAACTGATGTGTTAAAGCACAGCCCAGAAAGCTGCCCCACTCAGGTGTTCAACACTAATATGTACTGCACCTATCAAAATGAGGGCCAACTCTGGAGCTGCTGAATTTATCTGCCTTAAAGCCTCTTACCAAAGAGTTTGCCATTATAATTTCAAGCAAACTTCCTGAGGAACAGAGATCCCTTTGACTTAGGAATGCTTAGACATAGCAGTTGCATTTTATTTATGTATTTCAGAAAAGCTGAATGCAATCGCTAATGATAAAGGATGTCTAGTTTTCTTTCTGATCGTGTAACCCGGGTATATATAGTGTGAAACTGAAGCAGAGGAGGCTCTTCAGGTCGGCAAGTGGCTGCAAAGCAGTCCCAGCCCATTCCTTAATTGCTAGGCGGTTGTGTTTTTTTAATATAATAGAAGAGTTACTGTCTGCTTACGAGCCCCAGGGCACACACTGCAGGTTCCAGCCCATGCCCAGGAGCAGCCCTGAGGGCATCACGGTGACTCATTACCAATGGTATGGAGATCCCGAGGGACCCAACCCTCTGTGGAGCTGGAACTAGCCGTTTGTTTCCCTTTGAAGTGCAGAGAGGATTTCATTCACATTCTGACACACTGACTCTGAGACGTTACCAGATCCTCCACCTTAACACAGCCAGCTTTTATTTCACTAATGGACTTTTTATCCATTGTCATTTGTCGTTATTTTCAGATCTGTACACAATATCCATTCCCACAAAACTATGAAGCTCAGCAAGGAAAGTACAGTTATATAGTATAGACAACAGCATGCTTAAAAATGTAAGTAATGCTGATCAGCATGCAGAAATGATGTGTAAGAACAGAGTACTTAGGAGTTACAAATAGGTCATGAGAGCTAAACCATTTTAGCACAGAACTCCAGACCCACAATTGTGGTGTAAGTTTGTCTCTTATACTGAAATCTTCTTGTATACTTGACTAAGAGAGTGGATGTGGGTTTTTTTTGTCAACAAATACCGCCCTGTGTGACTAGGCTGTGGAATGAGTCTGGTGCATGCATATTCATTCAGGCATATTGTTTCTGCTTGTAAGCAATACAAGACGGCTGTTCATACAGATTAAGGCAATAAGTTAAATACAATAAATTAAATTATTGAATGAAAATATTGTTAATTATGAAAAAGTTGATTTGAAAATGAGTCATCTACTGTTTTGGTCATAAGCTTTTAATGACATATGGAAACAAACTGCTGCCAGAACCTGTAAATAAAAACTGAAACAAAAAGCTGTGGCTAATGTAAATATTGCCAGTATGTGTATAAAATAAAGAAGAATAGCAAACCCAGCACCGTCAGAGAGAGGTTAAGCCGGGTGATTGTTTTATGAACCATGCCCCCCCCCTACCATTCTCATCTGAAAGGAGTCTGATAGCAGCCAATCACAAAGCAGCCACGTTCCCTACTGGCTCCCCATTCACTGTGTGATCCTCAGGCCTCGTCAAAGACCTTCTCTGGTGGAGCAGGAGCACCAGAAGAGAGGCAACAGCCATGGTAACAGTGCTGAAAAGCTGAAAAGCAGGGCCAAGGCCTGACTCATTAGCCATATATGGATATATGCGGTGCATGCAGTATTATTCATCCTAAAACTCAGGCATGCTAAAGATAGAGGGTTATTCTCCACATGCGGTTTCAATAAAGCGTTAAATGAGTACAGCAGAACACACTGGACACTAACCATCATGGTGGAGCCATGGAGCTTCCAGGCAGACAGCAGGTGAGCGTGGATCAGGGCTAAGCTGCAGGGCAGGTAAGCCTCAGTATCTGAGTGGTCTCTGCACCTGTACAATGGCCACCCAAGCTGTTAAACAAGGGCAGGCGGGCAAATGCACAGCGAGGGACCGTGCCACACATTAAACTCAGCAAGGAAAGTAGGACATCCACATAATATAGACAACAGGCTAATTCAGCTTTCACAATCTGGTCCTCAAGGGAGGGAGCAAAAATATCGACGGACTGTGAGTCCCCAAGTACTGGATTGGGAAACACTGGTCTAATTCAATCACCACAGAAATAAAGTCTGTTTTCACATATGCTAGCAAAAGCATTTAATACAATTATTTAATCTAGCAGTAGTACAAGGTGCTGCTTTGATGTAATACTTAAAATCTTGGTATAGCAATCTGCATAAACAGAACTTCTCCATATTTATTATGACCATTTAAAAGTATCCTGGTGTTAGCTAGCACTTCAAATACATATATGCACTTCATACTCTGTACTCAGAGGATGATATACCATAAAAAACCACCGCAGTACGAAATGTGGCCCAGTTACCCAATAAGATCCTTCGTTTATGTATTTAAGGAGCCTTATATTACCATCTGCTGTACCTTCATGTAAATATTTTGGTAGTGCTCATGACTTCTTCACCTGCTTGGACCTTTTCCAATAAAATCACATTTGTTATGATGGGAATTTCCTTGTACATGTGACATGCTACTATTTCAAATATACATTGTTGTTGTGATAAATAAAACAGACAGTATGAACCAAGACTGAAGTGTTTAATAGTGAATGTGAAAAAGCATTAAGCTGAGAGCAAGTGTGTTATATAATCTCACTGTGCAGCTGCATAAGGACCATTTACTAAAAGCTTCAGCATTAGGGCTGTTTCATGAACAACTTTTAGAAACCCTGGAGCTTGGTTATGTATATCCAAGACATATCAACACTCAAAGAGCTGTAATCATTGAGGGCACATCGCAGAGGCTTTATCCACCCACCGGTGACCAGGCAGTGCATGCAGGCAGGGAGCAGCCTGTACTTGCCTCTGGTAAAATGTGCTGAGCACTGTGTGGTTGTCAGCTCCACGGAGGTCCCAGAGGCCCAGCTCAGCCAACAGGGAGCCTGGCAGCAGCACCCCATCCTGGACAAGCAGGCCAAGACTGTACCAGCCCTGGGGATAATCAGAAGTTTAAATATAAGGACGTAGATTTGGGCATGGATAGTGGGCGATGAGTGGCTCAGCGAGCTAAGCCCCGCCCTCAGCAAACACAGTCACATGTCCATGGGCCCTTAAGCCCCAGCTCCGGGGTGGGGGGGCGCAAGCTGGCTGACCCTTTGCTGTGACCCCCAAGCTATGGAGAGAATGATGAGGGTAGGCAAATGAGAAGAATTCAAATGTACTTATGCAAACAGCAACAGCAAATAGAGGATTTATTTATTTAGGGATGTATCCATACTAATCTTGTGGAAGTACTGTCTGTTTAGGGGGGCAAGGGGGGGGGGGTTGAGAATGGTCTTTACCAATGGTGAAATCCAACCTATGCTCTTGTTTAAATAAACAATAAAATAAGTAAATAAAGCAGGACCGCTGGATCCAAGCTGAGAGGATGTGTGGAGCTGCAGGAGCAGTCATACCCGTGGGTGGCTCTTGAGCGCCGCCCTTTTGTACAGGTGAGCGGCTGCGGTCACATCTCTTTGCCTTCGCGCGTGGCCATCGTACATCAGGTCGCCCAACTTTAACAGGGCTGAGGGAAGCAGGAGGCCACGTGAGACTATGACAGGACAAACCCTCACAAAGGCGCATATGTATAGCCATATTTAGCATGCTAATGTTGGAATATACCATAAGGTGCAGGTTCCTGAGCTTGAATGGAAAGGTTGTAGTATCGCCACATGCACTCTGTCACAAATACTTCATCCAAGAAGTTTCCCTGTACAATCAGGATATACGAATTTCTATAATATCACAACTGACATTCAGTCATCTAAACACAAAACATAGTAATATACAGAAGTGCATGCTTTATTACACAGTGGACCCTATAAAAGGAACAAATTCATTCCAAGGTTTTAGGATGACAAAAGCATTATTCTTTAAACATTTTTGCAAACTCACAGGATTGTGCTCGCAGAGATAAGCCACGTTGAACTGGGCTGTGGCAAACCCCGATTCGGCAGCCATCAGGAACCAGACGAGTGCAGTGGGCCTGGGGGGGCGGGAGTCAGTTTTACCCTTAGTCTCTGTTCATTGCTTGCACCATAAAAGCCATTTGCACTCACTTTAGAATGAGCGCTTTTTACAGGCTATGGATTTAGCAAACTGGACAATTTTACTTTAACACACAATAATAAGAGTAATAACAGTAATAATAAGAGTAATAACAGTAATAATAAGAGTAATAACAGTTATGTAACTGTAGCACATTCCCTCACTGATATCTTTAAGGGATTTCTGTGATCTTCAGAAGCACCAGTAAAAGAAGATGGGAGGCAGTGAAAACGCGGACTGCCAGGGGGTCCCAAGGATCTGCTTGAGAAACATCGTTCCGTGCAGAGCATAGAGAGAGGAGTCAGCTCCAGTTACCAATCCTGATGGAGGTGAGCGTCCAGGGCCGTCCGCAGCACTGTCCCCAGGTACCCATTCTGCTCAGCTACCCACTTTGTCCACCTGACATTGGATAAAGCACTTTGTCGGGGCTTTACGGGAAATACATTCATTCCTTAGGATTAGCAGTTTATTGACGACACAAAAGAGCCAAGGCACAGTTTAACAGACGGACAGGTAAAGATGACGCTGTGTCACTTCTTACAGGACGGCATTCACTGGGAGCCTGTCGACCTGGCCGGGAATCCCTCTGATCCACACCTCAGCCAACTGGATCGCACCGTCAATGCTTCTCCTCTCGGCAGACTTTAAGTAGTAAGTGTATGCTCTGAACTACAGTGGGGCCAGACGAAAAGAATAGATCTGGATTGCAGTCCGCAGTCAGAACAGACAAGAAAAACAATTACAGTCTGAATGCTCCAGTGACCCAGGACCACCCTTGTCCTTGTGTTATGAGAATTTTCTATAGCTTTGATAAAAACAGAATGACAGATGTGGACAATCTTGGTGAAGAAGCAGTTGAAGTGCCTAATTAAAGCCAGTGGGTTGCAGCTGATGATTGCTGACCTTGTCAGGAAGTTTCCCGGGATAATGGCCTTGGGAATACATGACCCCGAGGTTCATGGCAGCTTCAGGGCTCCCCAGGCCATCGGCCCGCTCCCACAGCTCCACCGCTCTAGCATAGTCCTTCTCGTAGTGCTCGTAGTACCAGCCCAGGGCGTTGATGGCTGCCACAAAGTCCTCCGAGAGATTTCACATAAACTTAGCATCACATGACCCAGGCTAAATGCCACTGGCTAATCAGCTACAGTACTACAGTCAACATAAGCATGTAGCAGAGCGGCTTGTAATAGTTCTTTACAGAACTCTGTTGATTATATTTGTTTTGTGTGTTAAATATTAATTTACAATAAGGCTCACTTTGACCACTTATAGTATACACAGCAGAAACTCATTAAAATCATTTTAAAACTGTGAAATCATTTGTTTTTAATTGTCTATTGATTATTTACAAATCATTACAACGTAATTAATAACCTCATTATAGACTATTGGTAAAACCTTGATAAGCCTTATTGTAAAGTGGTACCAAATATTCTAATTTTGGATATTCTAACGTTAGATGTAATTAGTCATATAAATTACATACTTTATAATGAGTATAAAATATAATCATTTTAATCGGCATAATCTTGTACTAGTACAGTAACAGTAAGGTTTTGAATCTCTTGAATCTGATTTTTTTTCCATTAGCTTGGGAGATGCATGGCAATTTCAAAATTCAAAGCTCCAAAAATGCACTAGTTCTGAAGTATAATATTTAAATATAATCACATTTTGCTTACATTTACCCTTGACAAGGTACCCACGGGTTTAGATTGATGGAATGTATGAATTAAACTTGTGACATGCCTCTGCTCCACTATGGACAACTACTTGTAATATGATGAAAGAAAACAAACTCTTGCATTTTTATATGGCCAAACAGTTCATAATCCATGTTTTTAGCTCAGCATAAGTTGACAAGAAAGATGGCCAAAGGTGACCATGCCCCGCCCATAAATACGAGCCCAGTGCAGCTGTCACCCCTCACCAAAAAAGGAAAATGAGATATGGAGCATTTAATTCTGTTAGCCAGCCTGACTTATAGGCGAGTCGACATTGGCGTATCTCCAACTGAATCATAAAAAGATCAACAGATAAGCCTCACAACTGGCAAATGTACCAAACTCCCCCTCCGCACCCCAGCCCGGGTGGCTAAATATTAAATATAACCCCATTGCCACCCCAGCCTGTCCACCCCTTCCAACACGGTCTAGCTACACCCCTGGGCCAGAAGCATCACTTTTACCCGCTCAGCCGCCTTCTTCAGAAAGCTCACTGCCCTGGGGATGTCCTGCTTCACTCCTTGCCCCTACAGACAAATATTCCATCCACAATTCATTAGTGACTTGCAAGTGGCTCTGTGTCTCCTTTTCTCGTGAGCTGAGGAGCACAGGGGCCCTTGGCCCCAAACGTAGAGAACCCCACCTTCAGAAGCACGATGGCATAGTCGTACATGGACACTGTGTCTTCCAGCCACACCGCCCCCCGCTCGTAGTGCTTCACGGCGGCCTGAAGGTCGGGGGACACACCCTGCTGGCCCCAGAACAGCATCCGGCCCACTGCTTGCTGCAGTCGGGGAATTGATATCTTCCAGAAACAGCGTAGTGCTGATGCTGACTCAGGCTGTGCTGCAGCCTGCCAAACTCACTGTGTCAATGGTTGTTTATTTCAGAAAGTGACCTTGTGACCAGTCGGTGAACATGTTTCAAAAGATGGCATAAATATTACTCGAGTAATTTTAAGCATTATTTAAAATAAATTGTAGCTGGTGCTTATCAAGTGGGGACCCAGGTAAAATAAACCAGGCATTAGGTAGTGCTCATCCACACAATGCAGTAAAAGTCAAAGTAACTAAAACATAATTCACATGATTAGATGTATTCTCTTGGGTTTATTCTACAGCAATGTTGCCAACTTTTTGGCCAGGCAAACACATTGAAGTCTCTTCTCTATCTCTAGCATACATGATAAAAAGAGTGAGCTGACATCAGTACCTCAGCCTCTGCTACTCCTTTGCGTGCCTGGTGTTTGAGCCACAAGAAGAGGTCGCCGTTTTCACTCGTCTGAAACTTCAGCGTGTCCTCGTCGCTCAAGTGAATCGACTCCACAAATTTCTGCAGGGGAGAAGCAAGACCGGAAGCGATAAATAACATTTAGCAAAAATCTCTGGTTTTCTTCTAAATGCAAATTGGATCACCACAAACACAAAGATGGGACAAAGGTAAGACATTCTTACCACGAGAAATCATTAGTCCAGGCTCAGTTAAATATAAAATAAAGATCTCTGCAGGATGTTATAGATCTCAGCATCTCCACCATAAGTGTCTTGGAACAAAAAGTGTATTAACTGCTCATTTTCCAGACTCCCACTTGTCCACTTTCTAATATAAAATCTTATTCGTTCCTTCACATTCTAATGTTATTTAATTCTCAAATAAATTCATAAGTTGAGATAACTTAGATATTTTTCCATAAAGATTTCCAATACTGTTTTAGGCAAAAAAAAATCTTGTTGGAATAATCCATAGTCCCAGGAGTTGATAAAACTGTTTGATCCAAAAACAGATATAGATCTTAATGATCTACCGCAGAGGAAATTCCACAGACAGAGTCCCACCTGCTTCGCTGAGGGGTTCTGCCTGTCGACTGCTGTTTGAGCAGCTATGTTGGAGTAGTAGGCGTAGGCGAGGGCTGCGTCCGGAGGAGCGTCCTGCTCTCCCAGGTGGTGCAGGTGAGCCAGCTGCAGTAGTGCCAGTCTCCAATCTTGCTGCGCGGCCAAGAGGCTCAGCAGCCTGGCCTGTGTGTGAATGAGCATCCAGGTGTGGGGAGTGAAAAGCCTGTGGGCCAGCAAAGCTCTCCAAGCCCAATTTGCAACTTGGGGATCCAATAATAAGATAATAGCTTAAAATATCCAAGAGGCTCAACTGAAACAGATCCTACTCTTGTGAAGATCTTAACCTACAGAGATTCATTTAAAATCTCAATCAGCATAAAACTGTAGCAGCAAAGAGCAGAATGATGCTGATGCTTAAACATCTTGCTCTAAGGTATTTTCATACATACGCATGATGAATGTTGTGCAAATCCACTTAAAGATCAATGTTATTTCGTACAGTTATTGTTTTGGGTGTATACACCCATGAAAATGGCATGTGCACAAACACAGTCACCTTCTTGGGTTGCCTCTTGACACCAAGACCACTGTTGTAGAGCACTGATGATAAGTACAGGGCTCTCATGTCACCCAGACAGCCAGCTTGTAGCAGAAGGGGCATGACCCCTCTGACATTCAAAGCTGGCCTTTCCTGGGTCAGCTTGCGGAGAGCTCTGGAGTAAAGCAGCTTACCCACTGATTTCAGCGTAAGTCTTTCTGCCCCTAAACAAACAATAAAAAGAAAACCACATTCTAATCGAAAATGTGCAGAAGCCTTTCGTTGCGATCTAGGGGAAGGTGCGGATGGCCATCAAACCCAGCTGACTTTTAGCCGCGGAAGAAATTAAGAGACCACTCTATATTTTTAAACAAATCTGCATTTTTAAATCCTTGTTTAATCAAGGTTCTGCAGGCTGTTTCCAGGTTCCAAATTTCCAAGACAGCAGTAAACAAGAATAAGGTGAAGCAGGACACACTGGGAACGGCCAGAAAACAGCCAGGTAGATCGCAGTTGCAACGTTCTAATGCCAGAGATGACCGGAAATGTGTGTGTGTGTGTGTGTGTGTGTGTGTGTATATATATATATATATATATAATATTAGACTTATGTATTTATTATTATTCACAGACGCACACCCATAAACTGATAAATGACTAAAACAAAAAATTGCTCTACGTAAACAGAATGTAAAAAACTCTTTGATTTGTATCCAGTATAATTCCAGGGCTATTTCTTATTTAGTTGTCAGTGTTCCTGCTAAATTCACAAATGCCCCACATTAAATGCACAAATTTTTCTGTGGGACAAATCTGAGGTTGTTTTGAGGCTAGTCAAATATTTCCACCGGTTAGCTAACTGTCTATCCAACTAGCTACCACTATAACTTAGTAAAGAACTTCTTGCCGATAATAGTCTCAGTGACGTTTACAACTTAAAGTTGATAACACATGCCTCGTTTGAAAACGGACAGCACTAAATACAAGTGTAAATGACCATCAAGGCACATTGTGATCGCTAAACTAAAACTAAAACCACTTGCCGAGGTGGTCTGAGATGCATTTGACGTTTCATAGTGCAAATGCTAATGCGTCCATGGAGACTTTGCAGTGCTTGTTGAGCAAACAGCATGGTTGACAGGCTCGTGAGGTGACATATGGTAGGCCTGGTTGGATGTGGGCCCAGTTGGATATCCAACCACACCTTCCAGCAGATCGCAGTGAGACATACTTGAAAATGTGAGTGCTGGATTAGAGAGGAGCAACTAAAATCTTGGCTCTTGGCAATATAAAACAATATGAAATTAAATTACGTGAAATTAAATGATAATAAAATTAAATGAATTGTTTGACCATGTTTGGTGGCTAGAATCTGTGCAAGTCGGACAGCAGGGCGTCTCTGAGAGGTGGGCGGCGCCTCCCACAGCTCACAGTGTGACATTTCAGGTGGGGGTTTTTCTCGGAATGCCCAAATACTGTAGGTATCCATAGCTCTTGCTGAATAAAGGGAAGATAAGGACAAATAACCTATCAGTGATAAATGATTTGTGCAGATTCAGTTGTAAGCTATAAGCCTGGGCAGTCAACCTTACAGTCTAAAGCCAACACTATTTTGTTACAAATATAACACAGACCACTTGACATAATATTTGAACTTTAGTGCCACCTGGTGAATTTATACATTAGTCAGTTTTATTTGGATTTCTACCGTCTTGTTGAAAATAGCACACAGTGTTAATTCTGGGTGGAAAAAGTAAATGATTAAATGGTCCATCACACTTACACAGACTTACCAGATTGTCTGACTTTCTGTGAGTATCTTGTCATTTTCATATAAAGCTCTTTCTGAAACAACTGACAAGACTCAAACCATCCTGTCAAATTCATTTCCCTAATCAGTTCCGGAACAACAATCTTTGACTACAATGACAAGCAGAGAAAACAGACATTTGCTGATGTTATGCTTGAGGAGAAAGCTTAGAATAGAGCTCATTTAGTTCTATTAATATGTATGGAGTTCGTGTGTTACCCCCTGTTTGCATGGCTTTCTTCCTGCTTGTCTGGTTTCACCACCCAAACAAACTATGTACTAGGGCTGACTTCTAATAGTCGAGGATTCGACGATTCGATTCGTAGACGTCTGATTCGACTATGAACCTCATAG
>JABFDZ020000040.1:15539424-15552892 GCA_019775955.2 Pollimyrus isidori | reverse complement strand
CCCCCCCCCCCCCCCCCCCCCCCCCCCCCCCCCCCCCCCCCCCCCCCCCCCCAAGCAACATGGTCATATATACCAACTGTTTCGGATCAGTTGATGTACTAATGTAAGCCATTTAGAGGCTTCAATGCAGCAGTCCTCTTTCTGACTGTCTCCAAATGTACAGGCACTATATGTCACTTTTTTTTCAAAGATTAGTAAGCCAGCCATTAGGTTTTTCATTGCTGAACAATCCGAAAGTTCAGTTTAATCAAAATTTGCAGCACACTGGGCATTACACGCCTCAATTGCCTGAAGGCTGATTTCCCTAAAATGCGCGGGTATTTTTGGACCAGAAGGCACACTGGGCTTCACACCTTCTCACATTTGTCATTGCAGCTATAGAGCCGTTCGGGTTTAGGTGCAAACAACGCGATGTGTGGACTGTAGGACAGGAGCTAATTCAGAAGGTGACACACTTGCAGCATGATGAACAAGTATTTGCAAAGTCCAACATGAAACATCTCATAGTGGCAATATATCTCAAAACATTATCATTTTTAAATTTGCTTATTTTAAAATTTTATTCACTTAATCATAAATGACTGTTTTATTAATTACGTTTTGGTTTATATGCCCAATGCATTTTTTAACATCTATTAACCTACTGTTAGGCTCTATAAGTATTTTTGGAAATAACAGCATTAAGTTCTTTTTCATAGACCTGGAGAAGTTTCTGATAAAAAAAATACTCAGCATAGACCTGCATAGCTGGTTACCAGCATGACCAGCAAAATGTATGCTAGTTATAACAGTGTATGTTGTGTTTTGGTGCTGCTGGACCAGCACAAGTATGCCGGTCCACCAGTACCAAAACACAATCTGGTGCTGGTATACTGTATTTCTGTATTATTATAAGTATTGTTTTTATTTTACTATTGTATTAATGTATTTGTAATACATATCACAAATTTAAATAACTTTGCTATAAATGTAAAGCCATAATATAAGCAGGTAATCTCATTTAAAATCAAGCCATAGGCATTTACTGGTGAGGAGCGGTCACCGGCTAGATGCCTTGCAAATTAACTTCCTCTTACAGCAATTACTTTTTTGTGCGTTAGACTTCCTCTTCGAGAATTACATTTCACTTCCTTCACGGTACAACTGCCGCTGCTGAATTGTCGGAAGGCACTTGGAGGGATCTTTAGTCCGTGATCCGAAGGAGAGAAGGAGACTTCTCGCAGGAGAAATATTATGTTTGGTGAGCTTTTCTCTGTTTCCTTACTGACGATATTGGTTAAAACTGCTTCCCCGTAACGATTATATTCGCATCGTATTTCTAGTGACGTAGGAAGAAGTTTTGGACTGCTCCTAGTTTGTGAGTAACGGGTTTCTTTTATGCATGCATGATAATAGCAGTGGGGGATAATCTGGAGAAGTTCAAGATCCAGTTTTATTTTTTTTACGAGATTTATGTTAGTTATTTATACTTGTGGGCATTTAAGACCATTTTCACAGCAGGGCTTGATCTTCACTTCACTATCGGAGAAATAGATTTGGGGTCACTCCCAAATTGTACAGGATTTCTCTATTGTAATTTACGAAGAATTTAAGTCTTCGCGTTACGACGCCTTGACATTGAGTTACAGACAACCGCACACGTTCTCTGTTAATCACAATGACGCTAACGGGTGTATATGGATTGATGCGAAATGTGTTCATAATCATCCAAAACAAATAATGTCGATTTCTGTGCTGTGAGAACTTCATATTAAGAGATTTATTTTCTACGGTGCAAGTTGTTATAGTCACTGGACCCTTTGGATGTGTCCGGCCAGGCTCAGTCGCAAACAAAGCATCCATATCGTTATATGGATATTCGTTATTTTAATTTGCGTTGATTTCAAACCCCGATGAATGAATAGAATCGGTTGTCATATTGGGCTCGCAAAATGAAAATGCAGCCGTAGAAAATAGTTCAACAATGCAACACTTAGTGTAAAATGCGTAATGCATCAAGTTTGAGACCAGTTTTCAGTTGTTAATAATTTTGCAGTTATTTCGGATTTCTCTTATAGGTCTATATAACAAACAATTTAAATATTATAGCTAAAATGTTTTCAATATACTCTGTATACACTCCGTTTCATTTTTGAATGTTTTTCACATGTAATTAGCCTACATATTTAGCATTGTATACAATTCCATGGAAGTTGAAATAAGTTTTAAGGGCTCCGTTTTTATGAACCAGAAATATGTGCTTATATCAAGAAGGTCCTGTGGATTTGCAATGATTGTTATGGAGCAAGCCCTGCGAGACGTGTCTTTTGGCACAGTACTTAATTAAATATTAATTGTTAATTTCGGAACAATTGTTTGAAGTTACGTCTGGCAGTAATGAAATGCTGATTTTACTAAAAAAGAAACAGTTGAAAGAGTTCAACCTTACACTATTCAGGGAATGATTAGTGATCACTTTTGTGAGGGCGTTATTTAATCTCTGAAATGAAAATACAACTACCCCAAAGTGGAGCAACTGGTAATTTCTTACTGCCAGATTGTATCCAGTTGATTACGATCACAAACGTTACCCGATTCCTCCGCTAAATTTTAGGCTAAGATTGGATTTTATGATTTGTATGTAGAATGGGAATGTATCTGATTAAAAGATGGTCAATGATTCAAAATATGTTCATACTGAACCTATGTGTTGATTTATTTAAAATATTTGTAAACGCAAGGCAATTAATTTCACTGAGATTGTAACATAGATTATTAATTGTAAAGCTTTAAACGGGATATCTGAGCTATTAAATAATTATATGGTGTGATACTATTAGTTTTGTATTTTAGCTCTATAGAAAACGACGCACAAACGTTTCACGAGTCTCAAAAGTGTCTGATTGAAGTAGCCAGTAAAACCATGTAACACTGGGGCTGGGCAAGGAAGAGGATCTTTATCTGGGGAAGCAGCGTCATTTTCAGAGGGAACAGGGTGGGGTAGGATTGGGGCTGACGGCACAGACTACGGAAATACTGAAAGAAAGATGGCGGGGGGCTCAAGTGAAAACAAAATGGACAAATTGGGAGGGAAACGGCTTTCCGTTTTATGCAGAACAGGACTGCGACGTCTTCCTGGTAGATAAGAGCAAAAGTGTGGTTTATACAGGTGTGACGGTGGAATTAATCAGTGCACCAAGCCTGGTTAGCTGCCCCCCCCCCCCCAATAGATAAATAATATGTCTATTGTGACACCACCAAATGTTACAGTGACATGAATCACACATACTTGGCCAAAGCTTATGAAGCAGTTGTTATACTCACACTCTGCAGACTCTAAAGTTTCCTTTGCAGTAATAATCTAAAAACCCAGAGCGAGATTTTTGTTTGCTTGCTGTTGTGAAATTCAGCTTAAATAAACCGACCAGTATACACAGTAGTGACTATAGATACCCTGACAGGCCAGTGCTAACTTCTTAGGTGGTTACTACCAATGACAGCTTCTGCTCAGCTATGGGGGATGATCAGAAACTTCTGCTTTCACCACTGGTAAGAGAAAAAAGAAAAACTCTATGTGTCATAAAAGTGCTGTCATGCATTTCTGCTACAAAAGCTATTTGCTTACAAGTTTTAGTTCCTTTTGTGGTCCTTTGTGGTTTGAGACTAAGCAATTCGAAAAGGGTCAGAGCATGCCCATGCTAGAGCGTGTCCACTGCTGTGGATGGGGTTGGTAACTAACGCTACAAAAACTGTTGGCCTAAGGTCCATGTGCAGAGCAGTCCATGTGCAGAGCAGTCCCTGTGCAGAGCAGTCCATGTGCAGAGCAGTCCATGTGCAGGGCAGTCCATGTCCAGAGCAGTATATTTATAGAGCAGTCCATGTGCAGAGCAGTCCTTGTGCAGGGCAGTCCATGTGCAGAGCAGTATATTTGTAGGACAGTCCATGTGTAGAGCAGTCCATGTGCAGAGCAGTATATTTATAGAGCAGTCCATGTGCAGAGCAGTCCTTGTGCAGGGCAGTCCATGTGCAGAGCAGTATATTTGTAGGACAGTCCATGTGTAGAGCAGTCCATGTGCAGAGCAGTATATTTGTAGAGCAGTCCATGTGTAGAGCAGTTCATGTGCAGAGCAGTCCTTGTGGAGCGCAGTCCATTTGTAGGGCAGTCCATGTGCAGAGCAGTCTATTTGCAGTCTTTCCAATATGTCCGTGTGATCCAGGCCACTCAGTTTGTGTTGCTGATTACACCCATGCAGACTTTTTTAGCTGTGCAGTGGAGCTGAGCTTGGATGGACTTGGGTTTATGTGTCACTGGAGACTGGGCTGAGCTGGGCAGCCTATATCTCCAGTAATCAAACATCTGCTCTAGACAGATGACTGGGGCAGGTCCAGTGATTCTGTTTTACTGTTATTTTTTTGCCAGAATTTATATTCTCCCTCCACCCACCAAGTGAAGGACAGCCGGAGCCCAGTGAGGGTGGAGTGTGAGGAACAAAAACAGATTCTGTGTGGTTTTATATGTGCTAAACACTCATATAAAGTAGCTAGTTGAAACTGAGACATCAACATGCTCAGCACGAAGTTTACATGCATACAACTGCAACAGCCTTAGTCTGCATTTCAGCGTTTTTGTCTAAACTACTTTGTTTTATGGGAAATGTCAAACAAGAAGTAAAATCAGCCCAGCAGAAGGAAAATGATCAGAAAACGGAACAGTTGTAAATATAATTTCTACAGCATGCTAGAGTGGGGTTACAACTACAGTAATTTGCGTTTAGCTACTTTTCTGCAATGCATCAATCACACTACTGTATGTTGACCTTTGGCTTGTAGCTCTGGAGAAATTTGCAAGACTACATTTTATTTAAATGTTTTGGCAGTTGGCTTTGACTGCTCCGTTGTCAGAGGAAATTTGACCTGAAATGTTTATCAGCTTGTTAAATGTTTCTAAGGGTGGTGCAGCTGTACATATACAAGGCTTATTGAGTGGTCATTTGTGGTCATGGTGTATGTAGGTAGAAAAATAACTTGCCTTGTTTGTTCCAGGTTGTTGAGGACGCGAAAGTGTCAGAATGCAGAGCATTAAGTGTGTGGTGGTGGGAGACGGTGCTGTAGGGAAGACCTGCCTGCTCATCTCATACACTACAAACGCATTCCCCAGGGAGTACATCCCCACAGTCTTTGACAACTACAGTTCCCAGGTGACTGTGGATGGCCGGACTATCAGCCTGAACCTGTGGGACACGGCCGGGCAGGAGGAGTACGATCGCCTGCGCACGCTGTCCTACCCACAGACCAATGTCTTTGTCATCTGTTTCTCCATCGCCAGTCCGTCCTCCTACGAGAATGTCAAGCACAAATGGCACCCCGAAGTGACCCATCACTGCCCCAGTGTCCCCATTCTGCTGGTGGGCACCAAGAGCGATTTACGTTCGGATACTGATGTGCTGCAAAAGCTGAAGGAGCAGAACCAGACCACCATCACCCACCAGCAGGGCCAGGCCCTGGGGCGGCAAATCCGTGCCATTAAGTATCTTGAGTGCTCTGCCCTCCATCAGGATGGCATCAGGGAGGTCTTTGCTGAGGCAGTGAGGGCTTTCCTTAACCCTCAGCCCACCACAACCAAAAAGCCATGTGTGCTCCTGTAAAAGCCGGCCATCAGGTAGCAGGGTGGTTAGGGGTGTGGGCGTGTAATGTAAAGCTTACAGTTTTGAGTTCCAGGCAGACCCCATGCATTTGTACCTCCATGAATGGACTTGATTTGATCCAGTGAAAAAATAAAGCTGCATGAATGGTTATTTTTTATTGCTTTGCATAAAATGCCAACTAAGCAACATAATAATAAATATTTCTGCTATTGTGGGACAATAAAAAAAAAATAAAAATTTACTAAATGAAAATGGGAAGATTTTTTGTAGACATGCCTTTTGGTGCACTATTGCACACTTATATTATCAATTTTACGCTCTTTGTTACTGCACTAGTCCAGAGCTAAATTAGTAGTAAATAGAAGAGGCTCTATTATGAAATAGCTCTGACAGGTAAAGTAATAAATGTAGACACTGAATAAAAATGGAATTTGTTACAGTCTTCTTAGATCTACCCACTGTACTGTTCTGTGTTCCAGCTACGCTTGCTCTGCATTTAGGGTAGAGTGTCGACACTGAAACTCGTTCCTCCATCTGTTTTTGAGTTGTTGAGAGCTTCCGCCAGTCCAGTTCTGTGTTGTAATATATGTTGATTTAAGAAATGCACCTGCACATTTTAAATAGAATTTTCACAGTCAAAGTCGATCGCTTTTGTTTGGTTGTTGTCACGAACACAGATTTTCTGCTGCTTCACTGTTAGTCTGCGTCAGCCTTGGCTTGGATTGCGTTTCATAAATGTGGTATTCATTCATTTGCTTTTTCATTAGATGAGCTTGCAGTGCTTGAAGGGTGGGAGTGGAAGTAGTGTAGTAACAGAAGTGAGATGCCAAAAGAAGCAGCTGTTGTTAGCATTGCACCTTGTCAATGAGGGCATTGATTAAGATATGAAATCTATAGATAATTCTTGAGAATGATTAGCCAAGGACAATGTAATGGCTGTGTTCAGGGTCAGAGAATGACTTAGGATCCTGTGTCATAGTGTTTGTGGATCATTCAAACATGGTCTACATACTGGATGCCTAAGATTATACAATCCTGCTGATGTTTACATGTTTTAAGTCAGGCTGATATCCCAGGCTCTGGTTCTGATTACTGTGATGTGATGTAATGTCATTTGCTGTTCCTTCATTTGTTCCAAGAAATGTTTTTTTTTCGCTTTCACATTATGTGCAATTGGTTACATGTTTTGTTTGTTTAATATGAAGTGGTAATCACTGTTTAATGTATTTTCATCTCCATCAGGCTCTTCATGTTATTGGTCAGGTGTTTAATGGTAGGATATTGTGGATTGATAGGTACTGGACACACATGGGGGGAGGTGACCTTTGGGGTTTATGGCCGCATTCTCCAGCAACCTAGACTCAACTCTTATCCAATACAAGTGATGCACTGGTGAATTTTCCCAGTAAAGGTCTCCCCGTTGGTGAACTTGATTTGTCAGGATTTCAAAACCTTGCCCCAGCTCCAAACACTGTTAGAAAGCTGTAACACAGAGGAATATCAGCAGTGTTTATTTCTCACAGATGTCCTTTCTCCCAGTGCCGGTGAGCAAGCAACCTTCTTCGTAAGGAAGACCTATTTGCTCTGGGTTTGACTATTTTACATGTTTACCATGTTTTCAAATGTGGTCATACCTTTAGTGGGAGGATCCAGGGAATAGAATTTTTTCACGCCGGTGTGGAGAATGGAACAAAAGTGACTGAAATATTAGAGAATCCTTAGCCAACAACCTTGTTGGTGCTCACGGCAACATCTGAAAGTAAGGGAAGGAATTTGGCCACTCAGAAGAAGGTGAAGGTCTCTATGGTGTTTTTTTCCCCCAGGGGTCCTATCTTTACAACACATTATGATGGGAAAAATGTGGGAGAGACGTACAATCCTGAGAAATATTTGTAATGTCTTATCTTTAATTGAGAAGTATTTGGACTGAACTGATACTCCTACAAGATGTGTTAGGAAAAATCCAACATGTTATTGACTGGCAATATAATATTTGGCAATACAGTAAAACATAGTTATTTTTAAACTGCTGATAACAGAAGTTATCATAATGTATTCCTCTTAAACCTTCTATTGAACGAATACCTAGTTCCTATAAATAAATTATTTTATCAGCCTATTAACCTTGTTTAATGCTGTTTTATTCCTGTTAAAAAGGTTAAAATACATAAATTGTTTTGTATGAAAGATGAAATTTATGCTTACATTTTGACTTGAATGAATCTTTTATGACATTTGAACATTTTTCATAAACACTCAAACTGTAATCTTTAAGTCTGAAAAGTGAATTTAATGCTTTAATGCTTTTGTTGTCTATATATAAAAAATATGTACTTCATGTGGAAACACATCATCCAGTTTAACAATGCATAGCACAATAAATTAATTTACTTTGCTATTACCATGCACTACGTGGTTTTATGCACCAGTCATTATGCATTGCTGTGACTTCCTTTAAATAATTCTAAATATATTTATTCTTGTGACCCTGTACTGGAAAATTGGTTGGAAGATGGCGAGTTTGAGAGATACATTAACATGACCCTGGGTGTATGGATGACACTTTTGAGTGTTTTACAGCTACAGTCCAGTCATTTTTTAATCTTTATTTGAGGTGCTAACAGAGGTCAGCAAATGAAAAACCACTAGATCAGCAAAACCTCACCGTCTTGCACCTCTTGTGTGAATTTTTTCTTTTCACAGGACCATTTGCCTAATTTCCCACTGTTGGACGTACTCTCTGTACAGATACAGTATGTAGTTCTGTCAGTACAGTGCACACTTGGTGTGACGGAGGAACATGTGGCAATTTCTGAAGCAGTCAGTGGTCACGGGTTCTGCCTCCTTTGAGCAACTGCTATTATAGTCGTGTTTGACTCTGTCAGCACCTGGCTGTGCTGCTGATGGACACTTTGCAAGCATAAAGTGAAAGAGGAAACAGGGAGCATTGATTTAGATAGGAAAATGACTCAGCGTGTTAATCATCAGTGCCATTAGATATTTGCTGAATTAACAGAGAAAGAGGGATAACAGAAAGGGGAAGCTAGTTTCTCTTCCTTCTGACGATCACTCAGCACAGATTATTGTTTCTCCATAGTTGTTTTCTTGCCCCCGGAATTTTGTTGAGATGTTTGAGTAAGGAATATCAAAAAGGTGGACAATGACCACCGACACTCAAGCAACAGAAGGTTAGAAGAATATAATTGTTTCCTGCAGATTTTTTTTAGCTGAGAAGCTTATATTGAAATACCCAGTTGTACTAATAGTCAAAGGCAGGACCGGCTGCTATTTCCACTCTCCATACACACCTTTCACAATGTTAAACATTTTATGTATTTTGGTTCTGTACCTACAAAATGTAGAGACAAATACTTTATTACTTACACTAGATTGCCAGCATTAAAAAGACAATTTTGAAACACAAATAAGTTGTTTATGCAATGCTTTGCAATCTTTTATCCTTATATTTTTACTTTCTGTCATCCTCTTAACACACTCTGATTTCTTGTTTTGTCTCCCTTGCTTCCACAAACTTAATTTTTTTCTGTCATGTTAAGAGTCTGTCAGGAAAATATGCTTACCTGTTCCCAGCACACAAAATATTAGCTCACATATATAAATGTCCACTGCTTATCCTACTGGGTCGCAGGGGGTCCAGAGCCTATCCCTAAGCAATGGGGATGAGGCAGGGAACAACCCTGGATGGGGGGCCAGCCCACTCACACACACGGGCAATTTGGCAACTCCAATCAGCCTGCGGGGGGAAACCGGAGTACCTGGAGGAAATGACACGGGGAGAACATGTAAACTCCACACACAGGAAACCCAGGCAGAGACCAGAACCCGGGTCCCAGAGGTGTGAAGCAACAGTGCTAACCACTGCACCACCATGCCGCCCCCATATATAAACGTAAATAGTAATAATAGTAATAATAATAAAAATAATACATTTATTTCAGACCCAAGTAGCAAACATATTTGGGGGGGTCACAGGGGGGACCATGCATGTTGTGACGGGAGCACTGGCTGACACTGCCCCCGCCCAGAACCGCCCCTGAGGCAATGTGCTTATGCAAACTTTGAAAAGACTTGGCGTGTGCAACAGCTCAATTCATCAGATGTGACTGAAAACTGAGAAAAGCATTGTCCTGTAAGCATTGAAACTAATTATTTAAATGGCCCCACTTGTCAATAACCCCCCACCAACCTGAGGGTAGATTAATGACAAGCATCCTTTTTGGCCACCCCCCCCAATTTTCATATAAGTGATTTGGTAGTGAAATTATGCTAGGGGGTGGTGTCATTCAATTAACTCCTGTTATGTAGATAAAGTTTTATTCCAGTCCAAACGCCAGTGTAATTTGACTGTAAAATGTGGTATCGGCACCATGGCTTGCCAGAAAAATAGTAAAATAACAGATGCCTCTTTGTCATAGCCGAAAGGAGGAACTTACAGTTTGTGTGTACTCATTCATATGGTTTTAGTATGTGGAACCTGAAGTGGAATTTTTCACAGAAATATGTGAAAGTCTCCTCAATGGCTCAATGGCACCCATATGTGGGTCCCTATATAGATCTTTGGGTAATACTTTACATTAATGCATTCATAATGCATTCATTATGCATTCATACAACAGTCATAAGCAGCATGTATTTATACCTTAATATATCTTAAAGCATTGCATTTATAATACTTTCAATGAACAAGATATGACAGTTGTAATACATATTCATATCAAATATTATTATCATATAATCATATAATGTTTGTTGCTCATTGTGGACTCTTAATGTATATTAAAGCTATTAAGATGCGTTAGGATGTTATAGTATACTTACGTGCTACTTATGAATGTTCAATGAATGCATTACAAAGTTGCAGTTAATGTAAAGCATTTCCAAAATTTGACATCTTACTGATTTACAGTTTGGTGGATTCCTCTGTTTCTCCTCATGCTCAGCATTAAGTGGCAGAGCATTCTATTTTGTTTTTGCATTCTCAGTTTACCAGAAACCACCCGGTGGCAAACTGGTACAACTATAACCTACCCTTTAATCAACATGTATACATGTAGTAACATTATTCATTCAGCCATTTTCCAGAACGACCTATCAAATGCAGAGCTGAATTGAACCTGGAGCCAGTACAGGGCACAGCATACACTGAACAAGATGTTAATCACAAGGCAGACAGTCTCGTCAAGTGAAACATTCAGAAGCACCAATCCACATAAACTACAAGGCTCTGAATTGTGGGAGAAAACTAATTTAGGGATCAAAACCTAACAGTGTGAGCTTGTAACACCAACCATCATGAGCCACTGTGTTGACATCTGGGCTCACTACATATGAAATTTGCTGGACTTAGATGGAAAAAAACTTCTTTTTAGCATATTCAGAAAATCATTTCGCAACCCATCCCAGTTAATTGGTGCCCCACAGTTTTTAGTATCACTGACCTGTTCAATGTTCCTGGGTTTGAAAATGAACCATGGAACATTTTTATAGTTACTGTGTTCACAAATCAAGTGTCTTCCCCATGTGCCCTTTCCTTCCTTTGTTGCACCTAACAAACTTCTTCCTTATAATCTTTTTGTGAAGCAGTAATAAGAGTCATTGAATACTCCATCATTTACAAGGTCAGATTTTGTCTGCTTTCTCCCATACCTATGATGCCACTAAGACACAGTAACTCACAAAGATACACTTGAGGGTTTAAAAGGCATGTTTATTTGTATAATGTGAAACTCAAAAGCCTATCAATTCGACCAACTCGGACATCGAACGGGTCTGTTGAATTTTTTTTGACTTGTTCCTCGACCTAAATCTCAGAACTCAACTGTTTCTGTTAAAACGGACCTACTGGGGCAATCATGCCTACAAATCACTTTCAGTCTCACGGTACCTCTCGACCGAGCTCCTGTGTTCGGTGTGAATTTTTTGTGCCTTATCTACAGTACATTCACTGATACAGTAATCATGACCCCCCTAAGAAAGTGGTAAGAGTGACTGTAGAGCTTCAGAAGGAAATTATAGCGAGACTTGAAGGTGATACACATATGTCTGCCCTGGGTTCAGGGTATGGGATTGTGATTCACTTCATATTTATTGCTTTTGTATGTGTGCTATTTCATGAGTGCATTAGTTTTGTGTTGATGATTAATGTTTTTTATCATGAGGCAGATAAGTTTAAATATGCAATCATTTCGGGGGTCTGGAACGGATTAAATTTATTATTTCTTATGAGGACTTAGACCTCAACCAAAAAGCAACTCGGCCTTCTGGAATTAATTAGGTTTGTGTTCCAAGGTACTACTGTATTGTCATGTGGGCTGAATCTCTGCAACCCCTCTCCAAATATGCAGTGGAGCATCCTCCTCCCCCATGTTAATGTTTTCTTAAATATCACACGGATAATAATTAATAATTCAACCTGGGATCAAATTAATTTTAAATGCAAGACCCATGTTTTCATTTTATAAAATGACTTGCACATTATCGATTATAAATAACTATTATATTTAAACCATGGGCTTTTGGAATTTTTATGAAGCCATTGATAATATTTGCTAGAATATTTAATATCAATTCTTTTGAATAGTTGCTAGTGACAGCTATTTGATTTTAGCTGGGAACAATCATCCGTAAACCATGACTGGTAACTTTTATTTTATAAAAACTGAGGGAAGTTTTAAACTGTCACAATTGCACAAACAGGATACACAGGATACTGTAGCACACAACCACAGCGTAATTTCCACATGGGTTTCTCAAAGTGATGTAATTCACTTGTTTAGCAAATTTGGAAGAATATTTTTTTTAAAAAATAATTTCCCCGTGTATGCACCCAGTAGAAATAGCAAATAAAGGCTTCAGGCACTCTTGATTTATTAAATCGTCTTTAAAGGTATTTTTATGTTGTTTTTTGCAAGTAAGGAAGTCAGAGGGTGCTCTGCAAAGCATGTTGTTTGCAAAACAGAGTACAGCAGGTAAGATGGAAAGATGCCTGATTAAAGTAAAGCTGTATTCTTATTGCTGTTGGATCTGGTGAGACATTAAGCTGTTGGCAAACACATACAGTACAAAACACAGATAGCCCGTCATTCTCTTGTCCTCTCTTTTTATTAGATGCAGTTTCATTCTTCAAAATCGCAGGGTATTGTTAAGCAGTGTGACTGTGAAGCACAAACAGACTGTCTTGTGGGTGGCTGCTGTTGCCTGTCACGCTGCGTTCGTGCTCTAACTCTGTCTGCTACACTAGGGTCGACTGACTTGCAAAACATTTCCATGTGTTTAATTTCAGGAAAAGTGCAAAGATCTCTGCGATGGGCTGGCCCCCCATCCGGGGTTGTTCCCTGCCTCGTGCTCGTTGCTTCCGGGATAGGCTCCGGACCCGCCGCGACCCAGTACGGATAAGCGGTTTGGATAATGGATGGATGGATGGTGCAAAGATCTTCATGAGAAATGATGAAAGTGCTAATGTTTATCATTGAAGAATCTGTCATCTTGTGTGTTCAAAATGAATAATATAACACTTATTGTAAGCATTATAAGATAAATGCATAAAAATTCACACAATTTTTCTATTTTTGTCACAGTCTATAATTTGTTCATGGGGCCATGGTTTCCTACATGGCTGTGATGTATCTCCAGTGGATCTTAAATGTACTGGCATCCTATTTGTGGTGTTTCTTATATTATTATTATTATTATTATTATTATTATTATTATTATTATTATTATTATTATTATTATTAATGGTTCTGGGTGTCATGATCTGCGTCCTCCGTCCCGGTTCCAGCCCTTCGTGTGCCACGCCCCCCTCGTTACCTTCTGTGCTTTCC
>JABFDZ020000040.1:15488196-15499218 GCA_019775955.2 Pollimyrus isidori | reverse complement strand
GCCAGGCACACACATACACAGAATACACATCACCATGTACTATGGCAATTTACCGATATCAAGTATCCTCCTGAAGTGTAAGAAAATCATGCAATACGAGGAGAGCATGGAAATTGTATGAGGGAATCAAACCAACATGGCACCCCAGCAAAAATTTCTCTGTTTTTCTGAAATTTAAAAACTGTCACAGTCATTATCTCGATTTGTTAATATGACAGTCTTCTTGTCAAAATTAATGTGCAATTAATTTCCATAATAATAAAGATTTAAAAATGATAATTAAATGTTATGTGGCAAAATATCTAATACCTGTAACTATAGCAGACACAAGTGCTCCCTACTAGAAAGACTATCCTGTCCTGGAAAAAAAATATTCAAAGTGAACATTAACATCAAATTTTATCCATATTAAAGACCATGAGCAGTCATTTTTAACATTCAGTGAATTTCTATAATGTACAAGGAAACAATTTGCAATACATTACATTTAGGGACAAACTTACCTTTCTGTGCATATGTTACCTGTGGGGTACCTACAAAAGAAAATATGAGTGTTGTAATGCGTTCTGTAGTACCGTCCAAAAGGACAAAGGATCTAGGAAATCGTTCTGCTCTTTATAGGTTCTCTGATATATAAGTCACGTGACTTCCATCTCTGACCCTTAGAAACCATCAGCTGCTGGTAACAGATGTTAATCTTTTCTTTAAATATGTATTTGTTACCATTTGTTGTGGAATTGATGCTATTTTCTTGCGGGAAAGTTACACAAATATTTACTTTGAACCTTAGTTACATTTATTTTAACTAAAGTTTACAGAATGTTTAATGTCCATGTTTGATAAAATCATTTGTCTTTTTGAATGTTTTCTAGTGAATATTGAAATGCCTGACGAAACATAATGACTGTATTAGTTTTTGATAAGTTGAGTATTGGTGGAGATACATGTTACAGGACTTCCTGAGATCATCGCACAGTACTGTTTACTATATATTAAATATCATCTTCCATTAAGAATAATAATGTAACATACAGCAACATGTGGTTCACATAATATTCAGTATGTAATTAATGTAACATTATATGTAACATTGATGAAATGGAGTAATCATTTACGAGGGTGAGGAATTAGATTTGCTTACACCTATTTACCCAGTTGTATAAAATTGTATAATTCATTTAGCCATCTACCACCACCACCATATTATTATTAATGAAATCAGAATTTTCCTCTGAAGTTAAATGATGTCTTACATGACAAACAAAGAGGAATGGAAGCACATATTCAGTGAAAATTAAGTTCATTAGTTGAAATTAAGTTGAAGTGACTTTATTTCACACATAGGTATCTAACAAAGACTAATAAAATTAACAAATGTGAGCCTAGAGGGGTGGGATGTGCAGTGGCCTGTACTACAAAGCGGGGTTACTGGTAGCGCTTTTCAAGGTAACTAGTTAGATTTAAGGTACCACAGTTTAAATGAACTTCATATTCATTCACTGTTATTTTGCCCAGACTACCTTAAATCTGACAAGTTACACCAATAAGCCAGTAAGCCCACTTTATAGTACAGGCTGCAGGACTTTATGCAGGGAGAACTGACTGAACAAGATTTGCTTAACTGATTTTGCAAACAAACCCCTTGCTCCCTGAAGATGCAATTGCACTCCGTAATCTGAATCAAACAACTGGTATCGGTCCTCACACTCCTAGCTACAAACTGCTTTGCTAAGGGAAATAAATTATCAGAGGTTGAAAGATCATGTTCAGAAAGTACAAATCCAGACCAAGATGGTCATGCTCACAGCTGATGTTGTGCCTTGATCTCTCGCTATTGGTGAGCTGTGAGCCCTTGCTGGCTGGTGAGCTGTTGCAGTCCCAGGGAGCTCTTGGCCTCCCTTGTCGCCGATCTCTCGGACAGGGGTCCGGCTGGCTGGTACAGTTAGCTAGAGCAGGCTACCAGGGAATTCTCCAGAAGGACCCACTCCAGTAGCACCAGTGAAACTGCTTTTGGCATCCCACCCCTGACACCAGTGTAACATGCGGCAGACAAAGGCATCATGGCAGCAGAGAAAGATGAGAAGGTTTTTTTAATGGAAAAATAATGTATTTTTATTCAGCCCTTCAAAAGACTAATGCAGTCACCAAACAAACAGGTACCAAACAAATATTGGGATCAGTATGGCAGGGAAATATGGAGAGGTTTGACATTGGACTGCAAGCTACAGATACAGTGGGCAATTTATACACAGCTAAAGACATACAAGGATCAGACAGGGTTCAATATTTACCATTTTTCTTGATCACTGACGCACTATAACTGGACCTATGAACTGAACATCCAAAATATGACGCCATCTATCAAAAAGACCCATTTCCCAATTCCCTCAGTTTCACCCATGATTCAAGATTTGTTGTGATTCAAAAAATTTTGTGATAATCTCTACACACCAATCCCTTCATATATCACTGGCTTGTTTAGAAAGTGATGGCATTCAATATGACTAACTTAATTAATCATAGCTGAAACTTGAGTCACACACATTTCCCTGGGTGGAAACGTTAAGAGTGAAACTTGTTCACACACCAATCACAGAGGAAAAAGGGCCGTGGGACACTTCACTTGTTTTGGAGCAATAAATCACAAAGACATGAAGGTGAAGGAAGAGGAAGATCAAAAGCAGGGAGACAAATAGTTTCTGAGATTTGTACTCAGTTGACCATGTCCTCGTCCATGGGATAACAGTGAGAAAAGCTGAGTAAAGAAAATGGGTACAGTAGGTACTTTACACACTGCTCACTACTGCAAATTTGGAGTGCTACACTCTTTGCCATTTCATCACATAGCATGTACTGCAACTGTTTACTGTATTGTACTGTATGCTGTCTAAAATGCAGTGTATTACTGTACTATATCACATACAGTTAACTTGCAGCTACTGTATGCTCTTATTTTTTAAAATGGATAATTTAGAGTTACTGTATTCCACTAGTACTTCTGTTTTTGCACAAATGAGAGATGAGAGATGATATATAGATCACCTAATGGATAAAATGGCTGTTTTCAGAAGAGCAAGAGATGGAAATAGATCCATAGCCAACATTATCTTTTACCTGCAGAAAACAAAGGAAAGTTATTGAGGATCAAGGAATATTCCAAGGCATCAATATTGTCAGTATCTCAACAAATGACCGCATTCTTTGATGGAACAGGTTGAGGATAAAACAGGTCTATTATGTTCCTTTCAAAGGGAACTCTGACAAGTCAAAGACCAGTGCTTAGAATATGTGCAAGTATGGTTTTTCATACTGTTTATGATATTTCAGTACAGTTGTGTATTACAGCAGTGTATACTGTAGTACTTTATACGATGATTGCATTTTAGAGTAGCCATTGTGTACTGTACCGTGTTTTACTTCAGTAGAGAATATTTGAAACTGATGTCAGAAACACGCCTCATTAACTCATTTTTGTTGATGAAACATGATTTAATGTCACCAAACAAAGGAGAAGGGAGTGAAAAATCATTGGCCACCTGGCTATTGTGAATGTCCCTGGCCAGTGAGAAGGCAATGTGACCACGTGTGCTACCATCTGCTATCAAGGGGTTCTCCACTGCCATGCAAATCCTTAGTCCATACAACATCATGCTTCTGCTAGCTTTCCTCGATGGTCTGCGAGATCAACCAGAAGGAGACAGAGCAGCCTTGCAACGTTATCATTTGGGACAGTTTCAGTTTCGACCGGGCTGCTGCAGTTCGTGACTGGTTCACGAACAACCCTAGATCATTCTGCATACTCTCCTTTGCTGTACCTCATAGACGAGTTGTTGGTGGTGGAAGGTCTATGACTGAGTCCTCTACACCCTATTTATACTAGTAAATACATGGAAAATATTTCTCTGTATATTCTATTGCATGTTTTTACAATCCATTTACTTTTATATAAAATTTTAACTTATTTTACTTATTTTTACTTAACTCATTAAGCAATAATAGGGTAGGTGACGGACGAAACGAGACCTGGAAGACAAAAGCAAAAACCCATCAATGGGGACCAGGGAACAAGACAGAGATACAAAGCAGGCACAAGGACAGAAACCAGGACAAGACACGATACAGGACAGGGAACGCAGACAAGCAGACAAGTACGGGAGAGACAGAGGGACCGCCAACGGGCAGAACAAACCAGGCAGAGCCGCGGGTCGAGCAGAAACAGGCGGGGCTGTGGGCGGGGCCGCGGGCTTAACAGGACCCGGACGCGTCCCAGGAGAGGCGCGGCAAGGCGTCCTCAGGTGGAGCAGCTGCGGGCCGGAGGCGAGGGCGTGGCGGCCTCAGACAGAGCGGCTGCGAGCGGAGGGGTGGGCGTGAGCCTCAGGCAGAGCGACTGCGAGCGGAGGGGTGGGCGTGAGCCTCAGGCAGAGCCGCTGCTGGCGGAGCCGGAGCCAGCGCCTCGGGTGCCACTGTCGCAGCAGGCGGGTTGGGACCGCCAGTACACAAAGTCTTGCAGCAGTTCCCCAAGCTGGCCATGCCGGAGTTTCCCCAGACCATCGGGGAGATCCCTCCTCCACGAGGCACTTTCTTGTTCTTGTGACCGAGTGCTGGTGTCCTGGCGGGCGATCCTCTGTCAGGAGGTCCGCGCCCTGCGTGGCCAGCTGCAGGGCCACGGATTGCCAGTACGTGCATTCCTGCAGCAGTTCGAGCCGATGACGCTCGTTCTGCTGCTGCGTGCTTTTGTGTAGACATAGCATTCTGTTGTGACTGTCGGCAGGTGAGTGAACAAAGGAGGGTACTCCAGCCAGGAATACAGGCAAATGGGGTTTTATTGCTGGCACAGCACAAATGGCAGACTAACAGTGAGACAACGTCAATGCTACCTATGCTGATGCAGACTTAAAACACAAAACAGGCAGGCAGTAATGAGTGACAGGTGAGAACAATCAGGGGAAAACAAAAGGTAACGAGGTGGGCGTGGCACACATGAGGATCATTCGGAGCGGGTCATGACATAAATCTACAAGAGTCTCCTCCAAAATTCTAAAGATATGTTTAGGAGAACTGATAGCTCTAAATTGCTTTTGTGTGTGTGTGGGTTAGGTATATATTTAAATATGGGGACCAAATGTCCCCAAAATGTGATAAAAATATGTTACTTTGACATTGTGGGGACCATATTTTCAGGGGAATTTTTTGTAAAAATACAAAAACTGTAAGTATTGATTACTTATGGTTATGAGGTTAGGGATGTGTAGGGGTTCAGGTTGTCATTTTTCCCATAGAAATGAATGAGCGGTCCCGCCCACAAAAATATGATTACAAGTCTCTGTCTGTGTGTATGTGTGTGTGTGGCATCCCACACAGACTGTAAGTCAGCCTTGTAGTCTGTGCTGTGTGATATAGGTTTCAGGTCCTCCTGCAATCCTGAACAGGGTAAATTGTTGAGGATAATTTAATATAATCAGAATGTGACACAGCTACATGGATAAAGTAATAATAATCTGAGACAGACACAGGAGGAGGACACCAGGGTTCCCGAAGGCACCCTGGCAGGCGACGGGCAGTGGCCGGAGAGGCTGCAGGCCAGGGGGAGGCAGGAGCAGGAGGGGGCCCCGCAGTGGCCAAGGAGACAGGCTGAGGGACCGCCGGAGGGGAGCCGGAGAGACCACCAGCACAGGCATGCAAGAGGGGGAAGCCGCCACTGGCGACGGCAAAACCAGAGCCCTCAAGCAGGGGGACCCGGAGGCAGGCGAACCTGGCCCCGAGGAACTAGAGAAAAACCTGGCGGCGACCGCCGACCCGGAGCCGGATGACCTGGAGGCAGCCACTGGACGACAGCCAAGGGCCGCATGGGCGCACCAGGGAGCAGAACGGGAGGGACCTTGACCCTCTGTTTGTGCCCCCTCCTCTTCTGGGACACGGAGAGGCGGGGACCCCGTTGGGCCCCACATCTCTGGGGCACTGGCGGTCGAGCTGGGTGTCCAGTAACTGGATCCTCGAGGGGTCCCAGTCGCGCTCCTCCTCCAAGTTTTCCACTAGAGGAGGAGTGAGAATGGCACTGTCCAGGACCTCCTTGGGGACAGGAGTTACAGGTTCTCGTGGGACAGGTGGCGCCGGAACAGGCAGGGCCACAGGCGGAGCAGGAACAGGCAGGACCGTGGGCAATGCCGCGGGTGGAGCAGGAAAACGCAGGGCTGCAGGCGGAGCCCCGGACGGAGCAGGAACAGGCAGGGCTGGTGGAGCCACAGAGCGGAGCAGGAACAGGCCATAACCCCCCTCCAAAGGCGCGCACTCCAGCCACGCCCCAGTAGAGGTGGGGCATGGCGGCCTCAGGCGGAGCAGCTGTGGGCGGAGGCGCGGGTGTGGGGGCCTCAGGAGGAGCAGCTGTGGGCGGAGGCGCGGGTGTGGGGGCCTCAGGCGGAGCAGCTGTGGGTGGAGGTGGGTCCGGAGCAGGCACCTCAAGCAGGGCTGCAGCAGAGGGCAGAGGCTGATTCAGAGCAGGCGCCTCAAGCAGGGCTGCAGCAGAGGGCAGAGGCTGATTTGGAGCAGGCACCTCGGGTGAAGCTGCAGGCGCCGCTATGTCATGGTCACCCAGGGGCGCCACCTTGACCGACAGAGGTAGGTTGAGGGCAGACAAGACAGGCACAGGTGTTGTCCCTTTATGGGCTTTGTGGACCCGCGGGATCGCATCCCTCATGGGGCTGACACACTTACCGGCGATTCGCTCTGGCCGGAAGTGGTATGGCTCCAGGGGAGGCGGCCTGTTCTCGGCAGGGTGCAGCAGTTGGGCAACGGCGGTTTCTCCCCAGGAAAGCGGGGAGCTCCCTCTTTCACGGCCCATCTCCCAGGCGAGGACCATCGAGCAAGCGCCCAGGAAGAGAATTGCTTCCTGTGTTTCGTGTTGCTCTCCTTCCGTACCTCTGGCGGCAGAAGGCAGGACCGGTCCCGCCGCGTCTTCCTGGCTCCTACCGACGCACTCCTTCCACTGCTCGGTGAGCCGACGGTGGAGGTGGCAGGGAGCTGTCATGCTCGCTGGAGTGGATACTGCTGGCCCGGCGGGCGTTCCCTTCCAAGGAGGTCCACACCCCGGTTTGCCATCTCCGGGGATGTCGGATCCTCCATTACCTCGGGTTGGGACCACCAGTACAAAAAGTCTTGCAGCAAACCGAGCCGCTACAACATGGAAAATCCACATACATTAATGCAGGATATGGGGTAGATTGACTCAGACTAGGACTAAATACACAGGACACGCTGGCAGAGACAGGCAACAGGTGAGACCAATCAGGTAAAAACACGGTATAATGAGGTGGGCGTGGCACACACAAGGATCGTTCGGAGCGGGACATGACAGTCACAGTGGTCAGCATTGTAAACTACTACCGTGACTCTGTGTGACTTATACTTTTCACATTCCCTCTATGTTCACACTAGTTTCCTCCGAATACTCCAAATGGCGTGTAACATATGGATGGGTGAATGAAATATAAATTTTATAATTAAATCGCATTTTTCAAAATATTTTTCAAGCATATATATTAGCAGTATTGTATAAAGAACCCAAAAGAATGTCAAACTTATGTTATTCTGAAACCATTTTTATTTTTCTATAACATAATCCAAGTTACACAATTTATTTCTCTTTTTTTATACATTTCTTTTTAAAAAGCATTTCTTACTGGAACTATAACACGATCAAATGATCTAACCTAACACAGTGACTGAAGATAAACCTGTATTAATTTCTTCATAATGTCTCTCAGTCTAGCCTAATCATTTGCCGTAGTTACTGTTGTACTCCTATGTTTGTTTCTTCGGAACATTTTTTTTTACAAAGTCCTTGATCTCGGCAGTATTCAGAGAATACACAATGGGGTTTAACATAGCAGGAACACCATATGAGAGTGATATACTGATCATCCTTGCATTGCGGTGGACAGTGCCAGCCATTGCACCTATGTAAATGCCCAATATTGGAAAATAATATGCTGACACTAATATTAGGTGGGAAAAACAGGTCTTTAAGGCTTTCAGACGTCCTTCCCATGTTGTAATTTTAAACAGTGCCAACAGAATACATGCGTAAGATAAACCAATCAGAATCAATGGTAAAAAATAATGTAACACTGTGAATAACATTATTACAATATAACTTGGCATATTATCATTGCAGGCCAGTTTGTATAGGGGCCCGTGGTCACAGAAGTAGCTATCGACCACTATATATTTACAGAACGATAGTCTAGTTACCAATGATACTCCAACCACTACAAACACAATATTAAATATGCATCCCACAGTGAGAATAATGCCCATTGATGTGTTTGTGACAATGCCGTGGTACCTCAGTGGGAAGCATATTGCAATAAATCTGTCATATGCTAGAACAGTAAGTGTGAGAGACTGTACTGAACTAAAAAAATATATAAAAAACATGTTTGACAAGCAGGCCTCATATGTTACTTGCTGTATATTTAGCAGACAGACTTTAATCACATTAGGAAAAACAGCAGTACTCTCACCCAAGTCAGCTATAGCTAAAGTAAAAACAGCCATATATTTTGGACTATGAAGACTACGATCAATGTATATAATAAACATAACGAAGGAATTCCCCAAGACAGTAACAATATAAGCAAAACACAAGAACATGAAGTAGTACTGGGCATGAGGTATGTTGGAAAACCCAGTGATGAAAAAATACTGAGGACGCACGAAAGAGTTTGAAGTCGCATTTTGGTTTGATGTGTCGCCCATGTTTTCTCAGTTGTTTTCAGTCTTCTCTGATCTGGAAAAGTAAAACATGTTTACCTTCATAAACTTGCTGGTATAAATAATGCTTCCGATTTTTGAAATAGTTTCATCTATGTCATTTCAATGTAATAATCTGATGTGTGATATAGTTTCTTAAATGATAAAAAAAACGAACCATGATTATGAAAAAATCCAAAAATTATGCCCAACATAACTGAGTCAGTTTTTATGTTCTTATTTTAAAATCTCTTAAAACCAGTCATTATGATAAAATATGTTCAGCACTAAGATACTGACATTCAGTGTCACTGTTACTGAATACAACACCAGTAATGATTAAAACACAGATTGTCAATGCATCACAATACTGAAAATGATGCAATACTACATTCAACACAATTCTGACTGTAAATCAGGGCTGGACTGATTAAAAATTGCCCCTGGACTTTAGGCTCCCCATGGCCCCATGATACATTTTGCCGCATGGGGGGGGGACACCAGGAAAATGCCCGGTATGTCAGATGGCCAGTCCAGGCCTGGTACTGACTATAGCACCAGTAATTATTACAACACCAATACTCAATGCACAATAATAATGAAAATGACTCATAACTGAAAACAAAATGATGCTGAAATCAACATCTTTCTCCATCCTAAACAATGCTAAATATACTGAAAATGACAAAATCGTGACAAAAAACTAAACTCAATCATACATGCACAATGTAAAGTTTATAGCTTTTCCTCCTACTGGAATTCAGCATTTTCAAAGTAAAAAAACTCTGCCTAAATGTTCCCCAAGACAGGTAAATGTCCAGTACCTGCTGCTACAGTGTCCACTGCTAGGAAAAAAACAGTATTTGAAATAAACATTAGTTATAGTTCTCATTATTGAAATTCACTCATTCATTTTTAACATCCAAGAGAACATAAATGTTACCTGAATTATTCTCGTAGTTCACTACTCCTTTCGATCCAAACAGACAAATGATCTATGAAACAGTTCTTCTCTTTATATATCCTCATCTGGGATGTTCCATGATCACCTGATCACCTGACTTTGACCTCTTGCCCTCAGCTGTGTTACAAAACCTCTAATATTATCTTTAGAGATGTAGCTGTTACTATTAATTTCACTAATTACACTAATATTTCATTTTAAAAAGTCCAGGTATCATTGTGATGTTATGGAACTTTAATATACTTGTGACTATTTGTAATAATTTGTATTGTTAAGTGAAATGGCTGACAAAACGTAATGACTGATAACACAAGGTTCTTTTGCAAATGAGGACTGAAATGATGCAATAATATTATTATTAATAGTAATAATGAATGATTAGTTTCATCATTTTATTTTGCAAATAACTCTCATACTGAAAACACTAGCAATATATGAACATGTTGCATCATGCACTGCAGAAGAAATTGATTCAATGTGATTAAGTAAAGACTCTAATCCAGATTGCGTATCCATCCATGTATCTTCTGTAACGGTGTGGCTGGGGTGACATGGCACTCTCGCCTTACATCTCTGGGACCAGGGTTTGAATTGCCGCAATGGGTCTATTTGTATGGAGTTTGCATCATGAGGTTTCCTCCAGGTAATCTTGTTTCCCACTTCCTACCAACATGCTGAGGTTAATGTGCCTTATTGTCATGATCTGTCCTGTCTCTTCCTGATTGGGCCAGCAGAGGTCACTGTTGGCCCTCTGTAACTCTCCTAATGGGGGACTGGTTCCAGCACACCCCAGAGGTGAGGACCCCAGCCTATGTGCCTTTCTCTACTTCAAGGGGAATCTTTACTAGTGCAGGAAGACAAAGGCCAGACACCAGTGCCAGGCCACTACTGGCCGCTTTACACACTGCAAGAAGCTACTGTGCTTGTCACTTCCCTGCAGAGAGAAGCTCCTCTGCCTGCAGCAGACCCATAGCACTTCACTGCTCAGCCCACTGGAGTGCTTTTCACTCCTGGCCAGTATGCTCCCCACCTACACTCACATCAGCACCTCCTGGTGTCCCACCAAGGCCCACCTTGCCTGCAGCCCCACCAACGGTTGCACTCTCTGAAGCCTAATTCCTGTGGTCCCTGTTCCCTAATGGCGCTTTTCCACTGCATAGTACGGCACGGTACGATTCAGTACGGCTCACTTTTGGGGGGCTTTCCACTGGGAACAGTACCTGGTATCTGGTCCTTTTTTTAGTACCACCTCAGCCGAGGTTCGAAGCGAGCCGTACCGTTACCAAAACGTGACGTGTAAACTCTGCTGG
>JABFDZ020000040.1:15471302-15483256 GCA_019775955.2 Pollimyrus isidori | reverse complement strand
GACTAACAAAAAAAGATATGTGAATGACTAAATATGACTAAAACTAACAAGGACATTTGGCACAAGACTAAGACTAAGACTAAATTAAAAATAGGTGATGAAATTAACACTATTCCAGGATAGCATTTTTGAGATCAGGCAATGTTGGACAAGAAGTTCTGGCTTTCAGTCTCAACTCTAATTCATCCCAAAGGTGTTCTACGAGATTGAGGTCAGGCTTTGTGCAGGATGGTTAAGTTCCTCCACACTAGACTGGCTCATCTATGTCCTTATTAACCTTGCTTTGTGAACTGCTGGAACAGAAAAGTGCCTTCCCCAAACTGTTCCCACAAAGTTGGGAACATGAAATTGTCCAAAGTGGCTTTGAATGCAGCAGCGTTAAGAATTCCTTTCACTGGATCTAAAGGGCCAAGCTCAACCCCTGAAAAACAACCCCACACCATAATCCCCCCTCCAGTATTTACCTTTAGCACAATGCAATCAGGCAAGTACTGTTTTTCTAGCACCCGCCAAACCCAGACTATCCCATTGGAATTTTTTTACAGACAGAGAAGCGTGATTCGTCACTCCAGTGAACAAGTGTCCACCGCCCTAGAGTCCAGGGGCAGCGTGCTTTGCACCACTGCATCTGTCGCTTTGCATTGCAGTTAGTGATGTAAGGCTTGGATGCAGATACTTAGCGACGGACACCCCTTCCATGAAGTTCTCTACACACTGTTCTTGAGCTAATCTGAAGGCCTTGTGAAGTTTGGAGGTCTGTAGCTATTGACTTTGCAGACAGTTGCCAACTTCTGCACACTGTGTGTCTCAGCATGCATTGTCCCCACTCTGTAATTTTACAAGGCCTACTATTTTGTGGCTGAGTTGCTGTTGTTCCCAATTGTTTCGACCTTGTTATAATACCTCTAACATTTGACCATGGAATATTTAGTAGTGAGGAAATTTCACTAATGGACTTGTTGCACGGGGAGCATCTTATCATGGTCCCACAATTGAATTCACTGAGCTCTTGAGAGTGCCCCATTCTTTCACAAATGCTCGTAGAAGCAGTATGCATGTCTAAGTGCTTGATTTTATACACCTGCAGGTATAGAGGCAATTGGAATAAGTGAATTCAATGAATTGGAGGGATGTTCCAATACTTTTGACAATATAGTGTAACATACTATAACACTGTAGCTCATAGGAGACAGGGAACAGCTGGGAGAGGCATGGCTCCAAGGAGATGTCCAGATCAGATGTCCCGATGATGGGACCTCCTTGAGGGGAACAACAGAGATGGGGACAACTGGGATTATCTGTGATTCAAGTGATTCAGGTGAGTCAAGAATAGCAGTAAACGTTGTTATTAAAGGATCACTGTCATTCTTAATGTGAATATTAAAATTTCCAACAATCATAGCTTTGTCAGTAGAGACTCTAAGAAAATGACTGTACAGACCAGGTGGTCTATACACAATAACAATAATCACTGGAGGTGTAGGACTACAAGGAGATGAGCCACAAGGAGATGAGCAGGCAAAAGTACAGTAAGAACTAGAATTTCAAATGTGCTTAAGCTATAACCATTTTTCCTTGTTTGGGCTGAAATATTGCAGCAACACCACCACCTTTGTAATTTGGTCAAGGGTTATGCTTATATCTATATTCAGCTGAAGTAGATTCATTTAGAGCCATGAATTCAATCAGTTTAAGCCAGGTCTCTGTAACGCATAAGGCATCAAGACTAAAATCAGTAATCTTTTCATTTCTTAGTAACACCTTAGAAGTCAATTATCTTATATTCAAAAGTCGAAGTTTTAGCTTTGTATTATACCTATTATCAAATGGATTTGGTTAAACTTTTTTAAAGTTATACTCTACGATCAAGTAGTTTGCCTGCCGCCTGGACTTGGCTCTGGCTAGTCAGCAATTTGCCTTGAGACTATGAGCTATGCTTGTGGACAGGAGATTGACACCAGGCCATGAGGGGTGAATACTATCCCAATTCAAAAGCCCAGGCCTACCTCAAAACGTCCACCAATAGTCTCTATAACCTACAGGACTGTCATGCCCTGATCGTCCGCTCCTTCGGTTTACCACACCCCCTCCTTAACCCTGTGTGCAATATACCTAGTTTCATTGCATATACAGTGGTACTTCGGTTCTCGAACTTAATCCGTTTTTAATTTTTAAAAAAGTATGAGAATTAATGGAAAGCCAATTAATTGGCTCCCAGCCCCCTAAAATTGCACCTATACATGTCTTTTAGCATTTAAAACATAAAATGAGCGGGATAAAACAAGAAGAACATTTTTATCTTAATGACTTCAAAAACGATACAGATCTTATCCCAACATTAGACCCGTCCTTCCCCGATCATCTGCTCCTTCCGTGTGCCACGCCAGAGGCTGAGCCAGTATTCACCGTAACTCAACCACGTTGAGTCTTGGAGATAAGGGGTCGAGTCAGAGGACTCAAGAGAGTGTTAGAGTAACCTAAAACTCTGAGGAACATGCAGAGGTTTAGCAAAGTCAGACAGCCAGGAAATAGTCAAAACACAGTTTATTCACAATTAATATATATGACATCAATGTAACCAAATATAGCATTACAATATTTTTAACATGTGGTCACAAGTCCTAAATTATATAATCCAATTAAAAGTATACAACAATTCCATACCTCAGCTGAGTGGACACATAGTAACTACAGAAAATACCTGATTACAGATGGAGATTCATACAGCACTATACAGGTGGTCTTCCTTAATTATTCAAAGCCAAGTGACAGACTGTATTAAAGGTTGTGATTGAGTATTTTAGGGCCTGCTATCATCTTGTGTGTGTGTCTTGGAGAACTGTTGATCTTATCAATTCTCAAATCCTCAGCCAATCAATTTGCTTTAGGAGGAATGTGACAATTCCTTTCTTCTACAGTACGAGGTGATAAGATGCTCTACTTTGGTGGGTTAAGTGTTATATTTTTTATTTCTCTTATGTGACAACATACTGCTTTAAGGTTGAGAGTATTGTGCCCGTCGTACTGTGACCATTCGAACGAGACCAAACATGGGTGTATGTGTCCCTAATGTTAATCTGGGGTAATACCTCCTATGTCAGTGTGAGTTAGTGAGTGTAGGAATTTGGCTGCGGGGTTCTGGCTGCTCAATGGTGGTGAGGTGTCCATTTTGATGTGGTGATCAGGTGATCTTGTCGGACTCGGTGGACCTTTGTTTCAGGACACTGGTATATTTGCTTATGTTACATTTTGATATTAAGTACCCATTAAGTTTAACAGTGTCATACACATTGCATGAAAATAAATTAAACTAATTCTAAAACAGTCACATGTATGTTACGGAAAATGCCAGATTAAGCATTACAAAAATAAGAATAAATAGAAAGATGAATGGATTGACCCCAAATTTGGTGTATGAACAGTTTGAACTGTCCTCTATCAATTGCCAGTTTTCAAAAAAAGTTACCAATCTGATCTATGGGTGTCATAGACTCCCATGGCAGAAAGTCTTATTATTATATTATTAGTATTACAGTGGTACCTTGGTTCTCAAACTTAATCCATTCTGGATTCCGGATTCTGATTGAATTTTTCCCATAAGAAATAATGGAAAACCAATTAATTGGCTCCCGGGGCCCCAAAATTACACCTAAATATGTTTTTCTTTTAGCATATAAACACAAAATTTGTTTAACTTTCAAGAAATTTGAATTTGACAACCGAGGTACCATCCATCCATCCATTTTCCAAACAGCTTATCGTACTGGCTCGTGGGGGGTCCGCAGCCTATCCCAGAAGCAATGGGCACAAGGCAGGGAACAACCCTAGATGGGGGGCCAGCCCATCGCAGGACACACTCACACACCAACCTCTCACACATGCACACCTACGGGAAATTTAGAAACTCCAATTAGCCTCAGCATGGGGGGAAACCAGAGTACCCAGAGGAAACTCCATGACGAGACGGAGAAAACATGCAAACTGTAAACCAGGTGGAGACTCGAACACAGGTCCCAGAGGTGTGAGGCAGTAGTGCTAACCACTGCACCACCATATTATTATTATTATTATTATTATTATTATTATTATTATTATTGTTGATGATGATGATGATACTACTAACGATAATAATAATTACTTATAACTTGTAATAGTAATTTGTTGGATTTAAGGTACCATATTCATTCATTTACATTTTGCTCACACTACCTTAAATCCGACAAGTTACCTCAATAAGCCAGTAACCCCGCTTCGTAGTACAGGCCACAGAATTGAGGAAGCCTAAACTAACCCTTCTCATTGGAATTAAAACGACAAATACAAACTACTCCAACACAGTCAGTAAACAGAAAGAATCTCCAAATGGGGAAATTTTACAGTAATGTCTAATATCTATCTGATGTTGCTTCTTGAACTCTGTGCTTATTTCTTCTGAACATTTTTTTTAAAAAGTCCTTGATCTCAGCGGTGTTCAGAGAATACACAATGGGGTTTAACATGGCAGGAATGGCATATGAGAGTGATATACTAATTATCCTTGCATTACGGTGGACAGAGCCAGCCATTGCACTTATGTAAATTCCCAATATTGGAAAAAAATATACTGATACTAATATTAGGTGGGAAAAACAGGTCTTTAAGGCTTTTAGACGTCCTTCCCATGATGTAATTTTAAACAGTGCCAACAAAATACATGCGTAAGATAAACCAATCACAATTAAGGGTAAAAGTAAATATAAGATTGTACACAGACTTGCTAATATATTATTTGGTAGATTATCATTGCAGGCCAGTCTGTATAATGGACCATGGTCACAGAAGTAGCTATCAATAACTGTGGATTTACAGAAAGACAGTCTGGTGATCAAACCAACGACAAGACACAAAAGCAAAAAATTAATTCCCCATGCCACAGTGAGAATAATGCCCATTGAAGTGTTTGTGACAATGCTGTGGTACCTCAATGGGAAGCAAATTGCAACAAACCTGTCATATGCTAGAAGAAGAAGTGTGAATGACTGCATGGAGTTAAAGAAGAATACAAAAAACATGTTAGTCAAGCAGGCCTCATAGGTTATTTGCTGTATATTTAATAGACAGACGTTAACGACGTTAGGAAAAATAGCTGTGCTTTCACCCAAGTCAGCTACTGCTAAGTTAAAAATAGCTATATATTTTGGGATGTGAAGAGAACGGTCCACAAATATGATAAATGTGAGAAAAGAGTTCGCCAAGACAGTGATAATATAAATGCAACATAAGAAAATAAAGTAGTATTTTGCATGTGGAATGTTAGAAAAACCACTGATGATAAAATTTAGAGGATGGATAAAAGAATTTTGGGTTGAGTTTTGGTGAATTATGTCAGACATGTTTTGTCAGGGTTGTTCTTTTTCTTCTTTGACCTGCAAAATTATAAGTGTTAAAGTATAAAAAGTATAAAACTTTTCAAATTTTTTCATTTTCAAATATCTGACATGTACACTACATAAGCTAATGTATAATATAAAACCCATAGTCCCTACAGCTTTATTGAAAACAAGGTATAAAAAATATTGTTCACCAACGGTAGTAATAAAATTCTACGATTCGTTTAAAAATCCCCCTTTCAAAGGTGCTTTTAAATCATTCAGTATGATGAAATTAGAACAATTTCTTAAACAAGACTGATCCTTAATTCAGCAATATATAGACTGCATAATATTGATTTTGTAATACCGAATAAATAAGATCAGTTTTTTTCCCAAAAAAAGTTACAGTATTTACATAAACATTATGTTGATACTTCAGCCCAAATGTAAAATCTAACAAATCCATATTATTTATATAAATGAATTAAGGAGTTCATATAATTGAAACCTGTATAAAATTGCATAAAGCATAATGTTGTGTCTTGTGTTGGTATTTAAATATTTTGTAAATCTTTTTTATATATGATGGTGTATTTTTTAAGTTGGAAATTGAAATATATCAATGTTTCCCAGCATGACTGAGTTTCTGGTACCTGAACTTCTGTGACCCAACTTCCAGTGCGCTCTGCTGAGAATACAGTCCTGGAAAAAAAGGATTTCAAACAAACATTAACGTTATATTCCATGCATAATGAATTTGACACACACTCATTTTTAAAATTCAGTTATACTTCCATACTGCAGAGTTAAATAGTTTTATATAGGCGTGCAAGATACACACTAATTTCATTTAGGGTGAAGACGGAAAGATCTTTGTAGTAGAAAATGTGACTCTCATTGTGTCTTCATCCTTTAAGGCCAGGCAGACAGAGGACCTATGAAATGATTCTGCTTATAAATCCTCTTCTGTGTTGTTCCATGACCACCTAGTCACCTGACAAGTCTCTGGGCCCTAGACTCTGTCAGATGTGCTCAAGACATTCTCATATGCTGTGCAAAGCTCAGATTAATATTGTTACTGTTTTCCCTGCAAAGTTAACACCTGGAACGAATGGTATCATGATATAAACAGTAACATAATGCCATGGCCCTCGGGTTATTATTATCACAGTAGAACCTTGGAACACCAATGCCTCTTAACTTGACCAACTTGGACATTGAATGGTTCGGGTGAGAAAAATCAAAAACTCGGAACACAACAAAACAAAACAGACCTGCTAAATCTTATAAGGTTGATGGGGTGAACAAAGGCAAAAGGGTTTTCTGGGATGCTGACGCTTATGAATTGCTTTGTCTTGCGGTACCTCTTGACTGAGTTTGATGTGCAAAATCTGTATTCCTGTGTTTTCCTGTGTTCAGTGTAATTTTTTTTGTTTTTTATTGACAGTACATTTAGTGATACAGTAATTGTCATGACCTGCTCGTACAATCCTCGTGTGTGCCACGCCCCCTCATTACCTACGCGTGCTACCCCGATTGTGATCACCAGTTGCCTGTTGTTTTCTGCTTGTCTTGTGTATTTAGTCTGTGATCAAGTCTGTCTCCCCAGGTCGATCATTGACGTGAGTTTGCCATGTGCTCCCCGGTTTGCCATTCTGTTTGAAATAAACCCCATTTAATTGCATTCATGGCTCTCACTTGCATCACAGAATAACACACCTCACAGTGAAAGTGGCCCCCCAGACCGAGGGCAACTACCTTGGTTTGGTTGATGAAGTCCAGGAAGACCCTGGGGATTGGACTCTACACAGTTAAAGCCGGGACATCATGCCAAAAATCTCGGGCAGCTTCAGGGGAGACTGAACATGGCTGATTCCACTTGACAGCGAGTGGTTTTCATATCTGCCGCTAGATTTGGGAATCCCCAACAACCTGACGGCTGCAAATCAGAGAATGAAGAAGAAGAGAAGAAAAAAGCAAGAAGAGGTACCGGCTGTTTCCCTCTCCGCTGCTCTCCCTATCAGGTGTCAGGGGGAATGCCTCCCTATCCTGGACTCGGTGGTGTTTAACCCAGCATACGCTCCTACTCCGGCTTAAGTTCTGGCTCTACCCCTTAAAGAACCAGTTCCATCACTGGCCAGACAATACTTTGCCCTCCAAGGACTGTACTGGAGGGTGATGGAAGATCCGACATAGCAGGACTCTCTAGAAGCTGCCCAGCTTACCAAACAGCTTCAAAGAGAGTTTGCCGCCTTTACCCCAACTTCTCCATGGGGCGATTTGGAGGGGTTGGAAAATGATTTGAGGAGCGGAAGACTCCCTCAACAGTGCTGGCGCCTGATCTGCCTGTCCAGCCTGATCTGCCTGTCCCGGTGGCAACTGCACCAGCTAACGAGGCTCCGGCTGTGGTGCCCCCTGCTGGCCCAGAGTCGGAGGTCGCTGCAGCACCCCCTGCCGGCTCAGAGTCCGCACTTGCTATGACGCCCGAGCTCCCTGCTGTAGCTGCTATGCCCATAGCCCGTCTGCCTGCTGCTACGCCTGCAGCTCACTTGCCTACTGCCGTTTCTACGCCCGTCCTGCCTGTCTTGCCGGCTCAGCTCATACTGCCCGTCTCGCCAGCTGATACTCCGGCCCCTGTGACCGAGGTCCTGGCACCACCTTCACCTGCAGCTTTGCTCGAGGTCCCAGCTCCGCCTGCAGCTACACCCGCTGTCTCGGCTCCACCTGCAGTGCCCGAGGCTCCTAGGTCTCTGCCTGAGATCACGGCCGTGCAACTACTCCTCGTCTCAGCTGTGAATCTCTTCTTGTCAACGGACTCGGCGGAGTACAATTCCAACAAATTGGGGGCTTGTCCGGGATGAGCAGGTGGTTTGCGAGATTCGGTGTTGACACAGAGTACTTGGACACAGAGAATTAAGGGGCCCCGGTTTGAAGAGTTAATCAGAGCCTGTTATATCAAAATCTACATATTAGCTATGTCAAATTGAGCAGTTTGAAGTGTCCAGTGGCCTGTTGGTAAATTCGGACGGAGGAGAGGTTGCGTTTGCAGGGTTCATATGTTTTGTATATGATATGTCTATGCATTATGTTTAAATATTTTGGTAAGATGTTGTGAGCAGGCCTTGCTAGGAAGGATTTAGGACCTTAACAGTGCAGACCTTGGAGACTTTAGCCACCTCTGGCGTGGTGTGGCAACCCCACTATTCAATGATGAGCATTAGGAAAGCTGGGTTTGGTGTCCTGGTGAATTCAGGACCCCTAAAGCCAAATTCAAAAGAGGGAATAAGGTCCCTCTCTCTAAAACGGGTTGGAGGCCCTGGGTTAAAGTCCCTAAACGGCCCGGTTGGAATTCCTTGGCTTAAAGTCTCTAAATGACCGGATTGGAAACCCAATCCCCAATGCCCAAAAGCGTGCCAGCCCGGCCGCACCCGCTGACTATGGGCAGGGCTGACAGGTGGTCATTACAACTTCTCAGCAGGAGAAGCTTGGACTCTCGGGAGGGTGGGTGACACCTGGTGGCTATTTTGCTGGTCTTCTCCAGAGGCAGAAAGGCTGTTAGACAATAAATCAAAACAGTCATGGCAAATTAAAAAGGGAAAATTAGTTTGATCAATAAATGCCGGGGAATGGGCTCCCCCGAAAAATGCGGTAGGGAAGCTGCTAGCCAAACTGATGCAGGTGGTAAAAATAGCCGTAGAAAAAGCAGTTAAAGAAAAATAAGAATAACGAGGTAGCCGATGCATGCGAGAGTATGTGAGGGACGGTCTGGGGAGCCGGACACCAGGTAGAAGACCAGTGCTCATTGGGAGAGATATTGTGGAAGAAGGAGAGAGAGAGAGCATATTAATCAGAGACACGAAGCAGCATGGCAGGGGGCGAGAGCCAAGTCAGTGAAAAAGGGCAGTGAAGAGAAGAAAAAAAAGGAAGCTATGCATGAGAAGGGAAGGCAGACAGGATCAGGTGGTGTTTGAGCGAGAGGGAGTTCCAGGATAAGGCCTCAAGGCCCAGTATCCCATATCCAGAGAAGCAGAGGAGTGAGAAAAGTACATGCAGATCTGGTGAAAAGGGGGGGGGGGGGCTATTAAGGAAATAGCCTATTCACCAGATAATTCTCATATATTACCTGTGAAAAAGGCAAATGATGCTTGGAGGTTTCTACAGGATTTGAGGGGTGTGAGTGCAGCCATACACCCCAGACCTCCTATTGTCCCTAATCCAATTATGATTCAGGGTTCCATACCAGCAGAGGCAAAATGGGTAACACTTTTTTTTTCTATCCCAGTAGATACAGAATCCCAGTACTGGTTTTCCTTCACCTTTCAGGGGAGGAGGTGCACTTGGACAGTGATGCCCCAGGGTTACACAGAGTCACCTAGCGAGTATGGACAGGAGCTGTAAAAAAATTGGAAGGTTATACTGTGCCTGGGGGTAGCACACTGCTACAGTATGTGGATGTGTTTGTTAATGTTTGAGTGAGTTATGTGAAAGTCTGTCATGATGGAGGGCATCCAAGCACGGGGAAGCGCTGACCACGGTTAGGAAGGACGGCGAAACGTGGTTTCACTGGATCCAGGGCGTGGCTGTGGAGGGCCCAGGCAGAGATCCAGAACGGACAATATGAGAACGGACTCAGCAGTGTGGTGAAGACCACTGTTGACAAGGATATACACTAGTACATTTGTACTCTAGACATTTGCACTAGGCCCATCTTGAAGTACATGCCAATCACTTGCTCAGCTTTTTTTGTGTTGGTGTTTATGGATGTTTGTCTTTTTAAAGCTGTACAGTTGTGTTTTTGTCAGAGTCAGAATCATGTCTTCAGAGACAAACCTCTGGAAGAACTCCAGTGGTGTGTGAAGGGAAATTGCAGTACCAGTGACATCCGGACCAAAACAATCAGTATTAGGACTGAAAAAGTTCTTTAGCCACCGATACTTGTCATGGGACATGGGCAGTTTGTTTGGTTGGCTTAGTCCAGTTGTTTTGGTGGCAACCTGTGTGGACAGTCAATAGGATGTTGATTTTCTCTCTCCAGCATCTTCATCTGCCTCTTTATCACTTGCATCAGTGTTATATGATTCCTTCTCAAAATCACTCTCCCCATTTTGGACGGCAGAAATCACATCCTGCACACTGAATACAAGACCTTTCTTTGCTGGTGGCATTCTGAAATGGAAAAAAATGGTAACTATAGAGTATAGTATATGGCATAAGTAATTACAACGCAAATAATCATATTTCTATTTAAACAATACACTGAGGTCACCATACTGTCTGGAAAGCCTATTAAGTTCACTACTTACTGTTACGCCCTCGGCCCCAGGAGGCCAGACCGACCGGGTATAACGGCCAGTTCCATCAACGCCAGTATAAAGGGGAGAGTGCTCTTTCGCTCCCCGTGAAGTATTGTGCCAATGTACTGTTTGAGCCATACAGAGCATCTTCTCGTTTCTTGTCTCCCCGCTCTTCCTTTGTTTTGTCGCTTGCCCTCGTCTCAGATCCCGTGTTGTGTGCTCCATCTCCACAGCCCCGCTCCCGTCCGTGATCCGCCTCCCCAGCCCGTTCCAAGGTCCGACGTCCCTCCACCCTTTGGTTTGTCTCCCCAGTCCCTTTTTGTAGGACGGATTACCCGACACACAAACCTTCTGCCTGGATTTCGACTACGCCTTTCGCCCCTCGTTTTGGATACCTCGCCCTCTCTTTTGGATCTCAATAAACAACACCACACCTCGCATATCTGGGTCCGTGCTTTTGTCCGGGGACAGTACACTTACCAAACTAAAAATGACTACATTCCCCCATTCTTTCATGGACCAGGGTGGATTTTGGGTGACAGCGTGGCATGATGCAAGCAGGAACAGAGAATGGACAACTTACTTGCAGCTCAGGGATCACTGGGGTTTATTAAAAGAAGAAAAACACTAGGGTCACTAATAAAACAAAAGCAGACCACAAGGGGTCGTAACCAAAACAAGGAATAACAGAAACAAAATAACAAACAGACTAGGACAAAAAAAAACACGGACAACTACCACTCAAAGAACCAACAGGGAAATGAACAAAGGTAGGAACTTAAATACTAAGACTAACAAGACAAACACAGGGCAGGGGAGACTAATTAACATGGGTAGGAAAAAAAGGCAACAGATGAAACTAATAATTCAATTAAGGGGCAAGGAAAGACAGGATGGCCAGTGACCCCTGTTGGCCAAACAGGTAAGGGACACAAAAGAGACAAAACAGGTACCGACCCTGACACATTCAAAAACATTATCACCTGTCCCAAAGCAATGCACCAATCTTTCCCCCTAAACATTCCTGCACATTCAGAACAACAAGCACCTGTTTGAGCAGGTGACTCCTCCAGAAGTCCAGAAAAAAAACAGAGGAACAGAATTTTTTAAAAACTAAGATACAGATAAAGCTTTAAATATTGCAACCAGGAACTACCGTATTTGCCGGCGTATAAGACGACTTTTTACACCATAAATTTCTGCTCCTAAGTGGGGGGTCGTCTTATACGGCAAGTGTAGTTTAGGGATCGCTAATTATACTATGGTTCCGAGCTCCTGTTGTGCCCCTTACCTCCTCCTTCTGCACACA
>JABFDZ020000040.1:15448540-15462153 GCA_019775955.2 Pollimyrus isidori | reverse complement strand
TCAGGAATCTGTGCTTATGACTGGATTCTTTGTGATTTGACCAAAATGCAGGCAGGGTAATAATATCACTACTTGGTTCTTGTGAAAAGCCTTTAATTCCAAAATCCTGCAACATTGTGCTGGAAAAATGGCTGGCCCTGTTATCTGACCCCAAACTTTACTTTCAGTTTAAATTGCCTAAACTTAAACTACTTCAAATTACAAATTGTGCCTTCATCAAAAAAATGTAGTGTTGGCACAAATGCAAGAAATGTGTTCAATGACTGTACATCCTTTGGAGTTCAGTGACATCATCGTTCTGTCAAAAAAGAATAAAATTACTTAGCAGTATATTAAAATAGCATTGTCGGTCTTCTAGCTCGGGTGCGGGAAGTGCTAATTACATTCTGCTGATTAGGCTTTTGTTTACTGTCTGGAGTTTGATGGACTAATTATACCTTTGAGAATACTGTGACCTTTGTGCTTACCATTGTAAATACACAGTCAACTGAGGTGATCTGTGTTTACTGATACACTGTCATGCCGGGAAAAACAGTCATATAATAAAATGTGAAGACCTTATTACTGCCTTTAGCTCATTAATGTATTGGTATCGTTTAAGAATTCACTCAGCATAAGGGCAGTTTATTGAGAAGCTTGAAAGATAAAGTAACAAAGTACAAGAAAAATATTAAGAGTACCACAAGGTAACATGTAATAAATATTTTGTACAATATTTCCTATATACTGTTGATACAGTTTGCCCACTGCATAATAAAAATGAACTCCCCAGCAATTACACAAAAATATATATGGTGCTTTAACTACTCAGAAGAAAGAACATTTGTCTGATCACCAAGTATCCACCTGGTCAGGTCCTGCAGATGTTAGATGTACATTCACAAATGCCTTGTCAGCCATCAAACAAGGGGGTCTCAGGCCTCTTTCTCAAACATATTTCCAGGGCTGGGCTATTATGCATAATTACGAAAGTATTAAAAGGTACACTATATGGACAAACGTTTTGGGATACCTGGCCATTAAATCTACAGGAACTTTGATGACATCCCATTCTAAATCCATAGGCATCAGTGTGGAGTTGGTCCCTCTCCCCCTTTGCACCTATGATGGCTGCTACCTTTCTGGGAAGCCATTCCACAAAATTTTGCAGTTTGTCTGTAGGAATTTTTACCCATTCATTGAGAAGACCATTTGTGAGGTCAGGAATTGATGTTGAACGTAAAGGTCTGGCACACAATCTCCATTCTAGTTCATCCCAAAGTTGTGTGATGGGGTTGAGGTCTGGACTCTGTGTGGCTTCCATTCCAAGCTCACCCAACCATGACTTTATGGACCTTTCTTTGTATAATGGGGCACAGTCAAGCTGGAGCAGAAAAGGTTTTTCCCTAAACTGTTCCTACAAGCATCTCCATACTATCTTCCCTCCTCCACTAAACTTTACAGTTGCACAATGCAGTCAGGCAGGTAATGTTCTCCTGGCATCTGCCAAACCCAAGTTTATCCATCAGACTGCCAGACAGAGAAGTGTGATTTATCATTCCACGGAACATGTTTACACTGCTCCAGAGCCCAGTGGCAGCATGCTCTACTCCACTCAATCTAACACTTGGAATTACACCTGTAAGGCTTGCATGCAGCTGCTAAGCTATGACAGCCCATTCCAACAAGCTCCCTGCGCATAGTTCATGTGATGAGGTTAATACCAGATGATGTTTGGAGATATTCAGTCATCACTGACCCTGTATGCGCCTCAGCACGCTGTTACCCAGTTTTGTTACTTTACATGCTCTACCATTTTATGGCTGAGTTTTTGTTGTTCTTAAACATGTACACTTTGCTTTAATGACACAACTGGCTGTGGAATATCTAGCAGGGAATAAACTGACTTATTGCAAAGGTGGCATTCTATTGTCACACCCAGTAGGGCAAGGCACACCAAATAAGTGGCTATCAGAGGTTCTACCTACCTCAGGCCTTCGTCCTAACACTCAGTGCAAAGTATTGTGGACCTTCTTAGAGCCCTTCTGAGCACTCCAACCACTTTGTCTGTTATCTGTCCTGTTGTGTTCCTTCCCTGCCTACTCCTACCCAGCCTGTGAGTGTCATTCCTGTCTGATCTGCCCTGTGGGCTTAATACCAGAGGAAGAGTGGAACTCTGCAATTATTGAGTCAACAAAGTTTTGGAAACTTTCATGCACTATGTGCCTCAGCACCCTCTTACTTTACCTGGTCACTTACTTAATCTGGTCTTTTCTGTTGTTCCTAAACGCTTCCAATTTGCAATAATATCACTTAGAGTTGACTCTGGAATATCCAGCAGGGGCAAAATTTCACAAACTGACGTATTGCAAAGGTGGCATCCTATGACTCTACCACACTTGAATTCACTGAGCTCTTCAGAACAACTTATTCTTTCACTAATTTTTGTAAACCTGACTGAATGGCAAGGTGCTTGAATTTGTACACCTGTAGCAATAGGCCTGAATGAAACACTTGAATTCTCCAGATTAGTTGAAAAGGACAAGGTGCTTTACCATTGTATTTATCCACCTGGAGGCAGGAAAGATATCCTGCAGCTAAACCAACCTCCAATAAAAAGGGGCAGCATGAGGCTCAATAGGCTAGGCCTAAGTGCCTGTAATCAGAAGGTCGCCAGTGCAACCCCAGCCTCAGCGGGTCCTTGACCAAGGCCCTTAACTCATAGCTCCCTAGATGCCCCAACAGGTGACTGCCCTTCACGGACAGCTTACTCTACAAAGAGTAAGTTGAGGGAGGTGTAAAAAGACAATTCCCCCACAGGGATCAATTAAAAGGCCAACACTGCGGCACATATCCTCATTCAGGTTCATGATTTCATTGTTTTGGCTCACCTAGCTGTGTTCACTCTGAGCAGGGATGGAATTTTGAAGGTAATTTTATCCAACAGCTTTGTGAAATGTATGGGATTAAGAAAAGTAGGGCTCTGCCCTACCACCCTTAGGGAAATGGGCAATGTGAGAGATTTAATGATACGCTACATCAGGGGTCTCCAACACTGATTTTGGAGAGCTACTATCCAGTCAGTTTTCAATCCTACCTGGCTTCTGATGAGCCACACCTATTCTAAGGTAAATACTAATGTTCACCCAGTTGTGGAGGAAGACTAAGAGTTTGGGAATGGAATTTTGGCTGTGATCATCTTGACACTGATTTATTTGAAGGGGTGGGTTGTAGCCTGTGCATTGAAGACAGGCATAAGAAAAACAGCAGGGGTCCTTACATTGATAGCCAACATCAATGTCCTGATATGTGGGCAAAAATGTTTTAAAAGGGAAATAAAACTAAACAAACAAGGACTGGAAAAGAACTGTGAAGAATCAAAAGATGAAGACTACAACAAGGAAGGACACAGGCTGACAAGAGAAGCGATATTAATAACCAGGGGTGTATTTCCCGAACAGCGACGGAAGTTAGCAATAACGGTGCATCGTACTATGATAGTTCAAACTAACCAACATCCAAACAACAACTGTTTCCCAAAACCGTCGGACTACAGTATTTTAAACAATGTTAGTTAGTCGGGACTTCTGTAGTTCGAACTACAGTGGTTCCAGCACTGATTGGTCAGACGCACGGTGAGTTGTGCGCAACAACTAAGAAACTACTTTCACAGCTGGTTGCGTACAAATACTTGGGCCATATATAATAATCACACACACACACACACACACACACAGATGGTGCACAGAGTGCAGAAAAAGCGCAGGAAGGAATGGGGGCAAACATGGGGTTTATTAGACGTAGCAACAAATGGAGCAAGCAAACCACGGGCTGACATAACAATGACCGGACTGGGGAAACAAACAGAAACACGGACTAAATACAATGGACTAATGACAATGATCAGGAACAGCTGGTAAGCACGGGGTTAATGAGGTGGCGTGGCACACAGAAGGAGTGGACAATTGGGGTGTGACAGGACCTCCCTCCCCAAAGGTGTGCACTCCGGGCATGCCTAACGGGAGCAGATCTACGGGGACTGGGGACACGACGACAAACACATGGGACCCAGGTACACTAAAAGGGACAACGGAGGGACCACACCAGGGGGCACACGCACAGGAGACACATAGGGACTAGCAGGGGACATGGACGCAAAAGGGCAGGAGGGACACACAAGAGGCTCAAAGGAAGAAAAAGGGGACAAGGGCTCCGAGGGACACAGAAGAGACACAGGGGGCACAAAGGGACCAACCAAAGACGAAGGCACAGAGGGACAGGGATATAACACGGGGAACCCTGAGGGACGAGGGGGAAATACGGAAGGCACAAAGGGACCAGAGGGGAGCAAAGGCACAGAAGGATGAGGAACAAACATGGAGGGCACGAAGGAACTCAAGGGGAATGACAGTAAAACAGGACGAGGAGTGAACACAGGGGGCAAGGAAGCAAAGGGCAATGGGGAGCAGAGGGGACCCTCGGCGGGCGTGAGATTGTGTTCTGTGGGGTGTGTGGTGTGAGGGTTCTGCGGGGTCAGAACAGGGGCTGACGGGGACGCCGATGGTGTTGAGGATACAGATAATGGGGCTGGTGGAGGTGGCAAGGAGCGATCCGTGGGGAGAGCCGCAGGCGAGGGACCTGCAAGCTGTCGAGGGGACGACGGCGGTCACCAGATGCCCTGGGTGAAGCCAGGGCCAACCGCCAAGATGGAGCCTGTGGGTGTGAAGGCATGCCAGGGGGTCGACCCCGACATCGGAGTCCCCTCCTTCTCCTGGAGACTGAAAGATGGGCACTCGGCCGGGAACTGCCGTGATGCAGTGGCTGACATGATTCCCTGGGGGGGTCCACTGAGGAAATGATCTCCAAGGGGTCCCACTCCAGCTCCTCCTCCAGCTCTATTATGGAGGATGGAGCAGTGGTCAGATTGCCAGGGACCCAGGGATTGGGGTTGTGGGTATTGGAGGCACAGTGACTGAGGCCAAGGGAGCCGGCACAGGGTACACTCGGGCCGAGGGAGCTGAGACAAGGGATATACTGGGGCCGAGGGGGCCAGGACCAGGAACACTGAGGCCAAGGATGCTGGGACCAGGGAGACTGAGGCCACATGGGACGGCACGTCAGCTGCCGGGGTTTTACCCATGGCTGTTGGTGCGAATCCCTTGTGGGGTTGCGTGTTGAGTACCGGGACTGGAGCCGACGGGCATGGCATAGGTGGAGCCAGGGCTGGGACTTCAGCGTGAGCGAAGACAGGGCCAGGAAGTTGGGCGGGGGCAGAGCCAGGGCCTCAGTCGTGGCAGTCACGGGAGACTGGACTGGACCTGAAGCCACCGGATTTGGAACCTCAGGCAGCACAACTGCAGGCAGAGCCAGGACCTTGGGTAGCGCAGCTGTGGGCGGAGCCACAGGGAGCACAGGAGCCTTGGGGAAGTCAGCTGTGGGGAGCACAAAAGCCTCAGGGGGCACAGAAGCCTCAGGGACCTGAGCAGGGGACACAGGAGTCATGGGGAGCACAGGAGTCATGGGGAGCACTGGGGGATGCATAGGGGACAGGGGGATGCTTAGGTGACTGGGCAGAAGGCGCAGGAGGGGCCTCAAGAGGTACAGCAGCAGGGGCCTCAGGCGGTGCAGCAGCAGGGGGCACCACAGCCACTGACTTATGGCTCCGGGCTAACAGGGGGCACCGCAGGAGGCACAGGCGCCACTAGGTGTGCAGCTGCAGGTACGGGAACCACTGGGTGCGTAGCCGCAGGCACGGGAACTACAGGGGAAGCAGCCACAGACACGGGAATCACACAGGAAGCAGCCGCAGGCACGGGAACCACAGGGGGAGCAGCCACAGACACGGGAACCGCAGGGGGAGCAGCCACAGACACGGGAACCACACGGGAAGCAGCCACAGGCACTGAGACCAGAGGGGAAGCAAGCACTGGGACTGCAGGGGAAGCAGCCGCCCAGTTTCGGAACTTAGGGACCCACGGAATCAAGTCCTCAATAGCTCTGGCCCCTTTAAGGGTCAGACACTTCCCCAGAAAAGGGTAAACTGTCAATGCTGGCAACAGAGTGGCAGGCGGACAAAGGTCGTGTGTTCGTTCAGGTGGGGCAATGGTGGCATACCTGGACACCACCGAGTCCAGAATCAGGAGGGGTTCCCCTGACACGCAGCTGGGGAAGCAGCGGAGAGAGAGATTCTTGAAGTGTGATGTCGGTCACCAGTTGTGTGACGGCTTTGGGCAGCGATAATCCCCAGTAGCATTTTTAGCACAGCATGGTGAAATTAACCAGTGGCTAAATTTGCTCCATTATAGAGGCCACAGGAGTGGATGTGCAGATTTGTTCATAATATTGCTAACATGTTCTTCAAAATAGTTTTAATGATTCGAAATTGCCATCTCTACATAACAATACAATGACCAGACTGGGGAGGTCAGAACGCAGAATCACAAACATCACAGCTGAGGGAGTAAACGAGAGGCTCCTGGGATCATCCACAAGAGAACTGAAACAAGAGACAGGGTTAAACAAGGCACAGGTGAGTCATGCACAGGAGAAAAAGAGGGGAAAGGACTGTTACATATTGTTCATTTTTCTTGTTATAATGTATAGCCTTGCACTTTGTGCCACCTAAATTGAAAAGTGCTATACAAATAAAGTTATCATTATTCTAATTAGATGTCTACATTTCATAGAGTACTGACATCAGAGTATTCTTTGGAGTGGCAACTGCATTAGATAACTGGAGAATGATGAAACTGTGTGAAATTGTGTCAAGGAGAAAGTATTGGCAGCAGCACATCCTTCAAAAACAGAACTGGAATTCATTATGAATAAGGATTGAATTTAAGACTTTTAATAATCAAATTCTCATCTCCTGCATCATGTCCCGTGTTACTCCATTGTTTAGTCTTGATGTGATGTGTCTTAAAAATCAGAACAAAAAACATACATGATTATTATCTCAGACACAAATCTCATAAATAGCTAAACATATGCGTAGGTGTCTGACCTTGGCCTCTCATACCTGTGTGTACAGGCCTCCACTACCCCAAGTGAGATGATCTGCCCAGAGCGACCACACATTATTCAGGAGAAAGCTGACATACAGTAGTTGATTTGTCTTCATCAGAATAGTTGATTTGCATTGTTATTTTCTTTTTTTTCTTACAGTTTTCATTATTTATTTAAATAGTTTTGGTTTGTAATTGTTTTGTTGATCATGTTGATATTCATTTTGTATATATGAAGGGAACATTTGACTTTCCTGATTGTACCTTAAATGTGCCAAGAATAAAGTTTTTTTCTTTTTTTTTTCTCTCCAAAATATTGGAATCCGAACGGAGATCTGATAACTGGATTTTATAAGGAGAAATAGAATCAATATCAGGTCTGATAAAACAGAAATGATACTCAACCTTAGTATGGAGTACCCGTGGTGCCTTTGGGAGTATCTGAGGGATGTGCATAAACTGGCTCGGCAACACCAGGACGCAGCGTTTAGCTGATGGAAGTGTGTCTATGATGCACGGAGCCGCATGCAGAACTTTGGTGTTGAGGACCCAGTTTGGATGTACAGCACCTTCCATAAGAAGGGGTTGATCACCCAAGATGGGCAGTCACTGGAGAGAACCGGAGCAGATCTTTAAACGCCTATCTGATACCATCTATTGCCTTCAGCCACCAGAGTGACACAAGGCTGAGGTCCTGAACAGGGATCATCTGACCTGACCTAAACCATCAGCGGCGGCTGAGTATGAGGGCACCCCAGGAGAGGGAGGTACATCCAGAGTTCTGTGGACTATAATGCACCAGCTGTGTTGACAGCACTAGCTTCTATATTACATTTGGTAGACATTGTGGTGGACATGGGAGTCGCTTGGGATGGCTGACCTTTTGAATGGAGACAATTTGATGCGCAGGGCTGGTCAAGAGGACTTATAGTGTACTGTACTGGCATGGCTTACACCGCACCGTGCGTATCTGTGTGTGTTTGCGTGTGTGTATGGAGGGGAGAGTGGGAGAGAGAGAGAGAGAGAGAGAGAGAGAATATGCTCAGACAGCCATACAGATAGTGTTTGTTTGACTAGAAGTTTTTAGCTGTGTTCCACCATCAGGTACTGTGAGTGAGCATTATCATAATGTGTAAGCATCATGATAATGTCAGGCAAGATGCAAAGGCAAGTTATGTAATTTCTGACATTTATATTTGGTTAATAAAATAAAAAATATGTCTGAAGTTTATGACTTACTGTAAAAGCACAAATATATAAAATCACAGAATGAGCCACTTTAAATAAAACACTTTTCAAAAAACATCAGCACTGATTTTTTAAACAGATGAATATACCATTTGTATTCAAGAATTAATCCTAAAACATCGGCATTAAAATATTCTTTGTGAGGATATTTTTAAATGTTTTTTTTACTGATGATTAGATGATTGACTTCTTTAGGGATCTGTAGAACAACAAACACTGTCATTTTTCTATTAATAACTTATTATAAATATGAAATATTAAAAATATTTTTATACCTATTGATAAATGAGCACTGACATGTGAGTATATTTTACTCGTTATTTAGAAAATGCAACAACGATGTTCTGTGTGCTTCTTCTGAACATTTTTCTTGCAAAGTCCTTGATCTCTACAGTGTTGAGAGAATATACAATGGGGTTTAACATGGCAGGAATGGCATATGAGAGTGATGTAGTGATGATCCTGACATTGAGGTGAAATGGAGTAAAGAGTCCAGCTACAAAAGTCACCAATAATGGACCGTAGAACACAGACACCAATAAAAGATGAGAAAAACAGGTCTTTAGGGCTTTCAGACGTTCTTCCCAAGATGTAATTTTAAATAGTGCCAACAAAATACATGCGTAAGATAAAGCAATTACAGACATTGGTAAAAACATATGGAACACTATGAATAATCTGGTGATTATGGAAGTTGGGAGACGATCATTACAAGCCAGTGTTACTATGGGACCATAGTCACAGAAGTAACTATAGATCAGTGTGGATTTACAGAAGGACAGTTGGGTAATGAAAATCAGTCCAGTAAGCATAAATAGAAAATTAAATGCCCAGCCAGCAGAAATGATAATACTCACTGAGGTGTTTGTCAAAATGCTATGGTATCTCAGAGGAAAGCAAATTGCAACAAACCTGTCATATGCTAGAACTGTAAGCATGACAGACTGCACTGAGTTGAAGAAAAACACAAAAAATAAATTAGTCAAGCAAGCTCCATAGGCAATCTGCTGTGTTTGAAATACAATGATGCTAAACATATTAGAAATAAGGGCAGTGCTCTCACCCAAGTCAGCTACAGCTAAGCTAAAAATAGCAATATATTTTGGGGTGTGCAGTCTGCGGTCTATGTAAATAATAAGCGTGACAAAGGAATTGCCCAATAAAGTAATAGTATACACAAAGCACAAGAAAATAAAGTAGTATTTGGCATGAGGCATGGTAGAAAAACCAGTGACCTGAAAATATTGAGGACGGATGACAGAGTTTGCAGTGGCATTTGAGAAAATGATGTCAGACATGTTTTTATCACTGTTGCTGTTCTTCAGTCTTGTCTGATCTGAAAAATAATATGTATTTAAATTTATTTGCTTTAAAATATTTTTTAAATTAAATAATAATAATAATACATTTTAAAATAAATATTATCATTATTAATATTAACTGCTTCAATTTAATATTCATAATCATTTTAGACTCTTTTTCAGTGTTTTAAGATGACTGATCCCCTCAAAAAGTTTAACTCAGGCTTATACGGAATGTATACAGTATAAAATGCATAATTTCTGCACTTTCTACCAATTGAAACATTTTTGAATCTTCATGACAATTAGCTTTCATAATGTTTATGAAAACTACACAAAAGTATACATGAAATTGTACTTATGTCTTTGTATTAAGATATTTTGTTATTTAACATTATGGTGTATTTTTTATATATTATTTTAAAGTAGGAAATTTATATATATGAATATATTTGAATTTCCCAGTATGACTGAATTTCTGGTACCTTAACTGCCGTGGCCCAACTTCAAGTGTGCTCTGCTGTGAATACAGACCTGGAAATCAAGTGCGCTCTGCTGTGAATACAGACCTGGAAATCAAGTGCGCTCTGCTGTGAATACAGACCTGGAAATCAAATGCGCTCTGCTGTGAATACAGACCTGGAAATACACGTTTAAAACAAACAGTAATGTCATGTTCCACATATATTGAAGCCGACATATAAGCAATTTTAAAAATTCCTTACTGAAAATGAAAGCAATTTGTTATAAAGGTATAAAATATATGAAATCTCACTTAGGTTAAAGCTGAAAAGTTACCGTTCTGTGTGTAAAAGGTACTTGCAGGATCTTTACAATTGAAAATGTGGCTGCTGTTGGGTCCTTATCCTTTTCGTCTAAGCTAACAGAGGGAGAATTAATTGCTTTAGCTCTTTATAAATGTTCTTCTGTGATGATCTGTGCCTACCTAATCATGTGACTTTGGTCTCTGGGCCATTGCCAGGCATGGCAAAACAACTTTCATATGATCTTTAAAAATAACTAATGTGTACATCCAGAGGTCTCATTTATAATGGCGGCATACTCACAAAATGGGACCTAAAAGATGTGTATGCCTCTTTCTATGCAAATGTTGCGATCCTTAGAAATACACTTGACAGCAGAATGTAAGTGTACTGTAAGTACCCCAACTCAGACCCATGCCTGCAAATATTTTGGAGAAAAAAATATGGCCGCGGGTGTGGTCATGATTATCACGGTCATTTGGACACAGTTTCATTGCTGAAAACACATAAATACTGTCATCACATTCATGTGCAACATAAGATAATGGATGCAATAGCATTGTTGAAGATTACGCCAATGGCAGAACTGAAAGGGAACAGGTGTTCATGGACCGTGAATATATTTTTGGCCCATGATGATGACGGGCTCATAAGCCGATTCATATTACCTAGATGTGTGATTTTGGAGCTATGTGCTGAACTGGGTCCAATGTAAGAGAGAACAACCCGCCGCATCCGCGCAATCCCGGTACAAATACAGGTACTGGTGACCCTGGAGTTTCTTGCAACTGGCTGTTACCAGCGGGAATTAGCCGACAGGTATGTGTTATAATTAACAATAACATTGTGAAATTGTTCTAAAGCTTTTTTTGGAAATACAATAATAATGTAATTGTGTTTAATTGTATTCTAGGTCTGGGATATCACAACCATCACTAAGTCGTTTTGGATGGGATTATTTAAATGACTTGTAGATACATTAAGTTCCCTTACACTGTGGGAGAACAGGCCAACAGCAAAAGGCAATTTGCAGCAATGTCCGGTTTCCCAAATGTAATCAGCGCAATTGACTACACTGACGTTGCAATAAGGGCTCCATATGAAGACAAATTTCTTTGCATGAATAGAAAATATGTGCATGTTATAAAAGTGACAAACGTGGTTGCACGATGGCCTGGTGAAGCACATGACTCATCCTGGAAAGCAGCACTGTAGGGAGCAGACTGCAGGCTGGCACTGTGCACGATGGCTGGCTTCTTGGTAAGGTGATAAAAACATTGTGTAATTTTATAAGTATTCATTATTCATGTATTGAATTGTTCTGTTATGAAATGCAGGTGACAGCGGCTACCCTCTCAAGGGCTGGCTCCTCACCCCTCTTTCAAACCCCCAGAGCGCACCAGAACATCGCTATAACGATGCTCACGCTCGTGGGCACACTGTTGTGGAGCGTGCGATTGGACTACTGAAATGCAGATGGCGATATTTAGAGGCATCAGGTGGTCGGTTGTTATACCACCCCCCAAAAGTGTGCCGGATTATTATAGCCTGTCCTGTGTTGCACAACATTGTGTTGCATGGAGGAACGGCATTCCTCTCCCTCTTGACCTACCCTTACCACAAGGACCTGGACCCACAGCCCTGGACGCCGTATGAAGGCTATCAATTGGGAGCAAGAATTAGGGAAGATGTAAGGCGGCATTTGTGAAGACTGCAGTGCACAGGTATATTTTTTAACAAGATCTTTTAATATTGTTGAGATATCACCTAACACAGCTCTTATTTGTTTCAATTAATCTGAAATGACTTCGATTGCTATAATTGTATCTCATTGTGTCGCCAAGACAGTTAGAACCCGGCCACTTCCAGAGGTTACATGCACCTGGGACTTGCTGGTACTGGGGAAACCCAGGTGCTCTTCAGCCACCTCCTGAAACTCCTCACCACCAACTGCTCCCATTGTCTCTAGTTGGGGGACAACAAAACCATTATATTATGCTTTACAATGCAAACTTTTTAGTCTCCGAAATGCAAAAAGAACCACTTACCATGTATCGTCTCGGCCATGTCTGTGTCTTCCCTCTTTCTCAGACACCACCCCACACACCCACTTGTTTCCCACAGTATTGAAACTATCTGGGTTTCCAGAGCTGTCAGCTGTGCCTTCACTGCCTCTGGTAGCAGACACACTCTTTTAATGTGCTGCAATTTCAGATCTGACCACATTTTTTTTTTATTTCAGGCTCTCACTGCCTTTCTTTTTGTTTGTCACCCCACTACTGTGACCAACAAACAAAATATTTTTTTCTGCTTTCCACTTCATCCACAAGTACATTTATCTCGGTGTCAGAGAAATGCACTAGCATGTACACACATTTTTATAAATCTTTTTCTTTATAAATCTTTTTTTTTGCGTACATCATTTTCATCTTTTGAGCACACGTACACTTTTAGTTCTATGCAAAGTTTTGTGAGACCCCAGATATGGGGGGTTCAATCCCGTTCCTACTATGTTTGGAGGGGACATGTTTTCCCCAAGTTACTTTGGGTTTTTCTGGTTACTCAGATTTCCTCCCACAGTCAAGAAACTGGCGTCTTTAATAGCCCATAATGAATGTATGAGTGATCTGTGTTCGACTGGCCTGGTGCTGCCCTGCCCTATGCTATCAGGATTTTGCTACAGATTCCTTGCAAACCCATTGGAAGATGAATGAACTTTCAATTTGGACCCTCACTCAGCAGGCGTCAAAATGACCATGCTCATCTTTCCTATGTTTTGTTGATCATTGCTTATTCTGGGGCAGCATGTAGCTCAGTGGGCTAAGCCTGTGTACCACCAGTTCAAACCCAGCTTCAGTACGTCTGCAGGTCCTTAACCCCCAGCTCCCTAGGTGCCCCAACAGGTGGCTGCCCTTTGCAGACACCTTACTCTACAAATAGCAAGATTAGGGAGGTGTAAAAAGACATTTTCCCTATGGGGTTCAATAAAGTACCAATTACTATTGCAACCACCACATTATTATTTACGTGGTCAAGAGACTAGATAGTCTGTTATATTTACAGGCATTTACTTTCAGTTGTATGCATACAGTAGATGTAAATGTAAAAATTAAATGAATTACTTGAATATTGTCTTTTTGCTTTTTCACTGTCTATGTGGTAAGTATGTAATCCCAAAGTGAATGATGACTTAATCAAGCTCATTAAGATACAGAGTAAAACAAACACCATAACCTTATTTTAAGAACATAAGAACTATACAAACGAGAGGAGGCCATTCGACCCATCAAGCTCGCTTGGGGAGAACTTAACTAATA
>JABFDZ020000040.1:15435408-15448440 GCA_019775955.2 Pollimyrus isidori | reverse complement strand
TCAGGAATCTGTGCTTATGACTGGATTCTTTGTGATTTGACCAAAATGCAGGCAGGGTAATAATATCACTACTTGGTCCTTGTGAAAAGCCTTTAATTCCAAAATCCTGCAACAGTGTGCTGGAAAAATGGCTGGCCCTGTTATCTGACCCCAAACTTTACTTTCAGTTTAAATTGCCTAAACTTAAATTACTTCAAATTACAAATTATGCCTTCATCAAAAAAATGTAGTGTTGGCACAAATGCAAGAAATGTGTTCAATGACTGTACATCCCTTGGAGTTCAGTGACATCATCGTTCTATCAAAAAAGTATAATATGACTTAGCAGTATATTAAAATAGCATTGTCGGTCTTCTAGCTCAGGTGCGGGAAGTGCTAATTACATTCTGCTGATTAGGCTTTTGTTTACTGTCAGGAGTTTGGTGGGCTAATTATACCTTTGAGAATACTGTAACCTTTGTGTTTATCATTGTGAATAAGCAGTCAACTGAGGTGATCTTTGTTTACTGATACACTGTCATGCCGAGAAAAACAGTCATATAATAATAGAATGTGAAGACCTTATTACTGGCTTTAGCTCATTAATGTCTTAGTACAATTTAAGAATTCACTCAGCATAAGGGCAGTTTATTGAGAAGCTCAAAAGATAAAATAACAAAGTACAAGAAAAATATTAAGAGTTCCAACAGGTAACATGTAATAAATATTTTGTACAATATTACCTATATATTGTTGATACAGTTTGCCTACTGCATAATAAAAAAACTTTATCTTCTCAGAAGGAAGAACATTTCTCTTATGACCAAGTGTCCACCTGGTCAGGTTTTGCACATGTAAGATGTACATTCACAAATGCATTATCAGCCATCAAACAGAGGGGTCCCAGGCCTCCTTCTCAAACATAGAGATTCCAGAGCCTGACTATTACGCATGATCACAAAAGGGATACCTGACCATTAAATCTACAGGAACTTTGATGACATCCCATTCTACATCCATAGGCATCAGTGTGGAGTTGATCCCTCTCCCCCTTTGCACCTATGATGGCTGCTACCTTTCTGGGAAGCCATTCCACAAAATTTTGCAGTTTGTCTGTAGGAATTTTTACCCATTCATTGAGAAGACCATTTGTGAGGTCAGGAATTGATGTTGAACGTGAAGGTCTGGCTCACAATATCCATTCTAGTTCACCCAAAAGGTGTCTGATGGGGTTGACGTCAAGACTCTTTGTGGGCCAGTCAAGTTCTTCCATTCCAAGCTCACCCAACCATGACTTTATGGACCATGCTTTGTATAATGGGGTACAGTCAAATTGGAGCAGAAAAGGTTTTTCCGTAAACTGTTCCTACAAGCATCTCCATACTATCTTCCCTCCTCCACTAAACTTTACAGTTGCACAATGCAGTCAGGCAGGTAATGTTCTCCTGGCATCTGCCAAACCCAAGTTTATCCATCAGACTGCCAGACAGAGAAGTGTGATTTATCATTCCACGGAACATGTTTACACTGCTCCAGAGCCCAGTGGCAGCATGCTCTACTCCACTCAATTTAACACTTGGAATTACACCTGAAAGGCTTGCATGCAGCTGCTAAGCCATGACAGCCCATTCCAACAAGCTCCCTGTGCATTGTTTTTGTGATGAGGTTAATACCAGAGGAAATCTGGAAGTTTGGAGTTATTCAGTCAACACTTTGCCTCAGCAGTCTGTTACCCAGTTTTGTTGTTTTACATGGTCTACCACTTTGTGGATGAGTTTCTGTTGTTCCTAAACATGTACACTTTGCAAAAATCTCACTTCCAACTGACTGTGAAATATCTAGCAGGGAATAAACTGACTTATTAGTGGTGGATTTCTATTGTCACACCCTGCATGGCAAGGCACACCAAATAAGTCGCAATCAGGGGTTCTACCTACCTAAGGCCCTAAAACCTCACTCGTCCTCGCACTCACTGCAAAGTATTGTGGACCTTCTTAGAGCCCTACTGAGCACTCCAACCACCTTGTCTGTTATCTGTCATGTTGTGTTCCTGCCTTGCCTACTCCTACCCAGCCTGTGAGTGTCATTCCTGTCTGATCTGCCCTGTGGGGTTAATGCCAGAGGAAGAGTGGAACTCTGCAGTTATTGAGTCAACAAGGTTTTGGAGACTTTCATGCACTATGTGCCTCAGCACCCTCTTACTTTACCTGGTCACTTACTTTACCTGGTCTTTTTTATTGTCCCTAAATGCTTTCATTTTGCAATAATATGAAACACTTAAATTCAATGATCAAGAGGTGTGTCCCAATACTTGCCCATATAGTTTTTCCTCTCTTTGGTTGGTCTGTAACTATCGGAAATTCATGCATTTCCAGTTGTATAGATGTGACAGTATACAGTAGGAGGCACTTTGGATGACTCATCAGACATGTGATACAAGAGAGCAACAGCCATCATTTTGAGATAAGGGAATGTAGCTTGCACATGATACTAAGACCCATGATGCAATATTTGTTGCTAACGGTGTAACGTCTGAGCAATGTTCACTGGAGCTAATATTCAATCCATAAAGACACTGTTTTTCAACTTATGCTGATGAAACACAGACATGCATGCAACGCTAATGATGTGGAGAGAGTTTTATGATTCTCCCTAAGGATCAAGATGACACTTGTGAGATTAAACAAACAATGAGACTGTGCCTCATGCCAATTACCACTCGATTGACTGTATTCACATCTGACAAGGCGTATGTAATAACAAACTGGCAAATGCACTATTCTCACAGGAATAATTAATTCATCTCCACAGACTTGATTGTAATCAGTCAACGCATCATTAGCAGAGCTTCTTGAAAAAAGTTACACGTGAGTAGCATGAAAAATGATGCCTCTAATTGATGCCATTTCCCAGTGTAGAGAACCAAAGATGATGAAACTGTTCTGTCTGCTGCTGCTGCACTGTCATAAAATGAAATCCAAGGGGACAATGATACTTCACTTTTCTCTTATTTGTGAAGTTTTGTTATGGACTTTATTTTCATTTCATATTTCAATAATAATATAGTGTAAAATGTATATGCAAATGTGAATTAACAACATTATTGTTACTCTGATTTCCATAAGGAACAAAAGTTTTGAAGTTATGTATTATATTAAGTGGACTATGTTTCTGTGTTATTTTAAGACTGATTCAGACTGATGGTTTATGGGTTATGGTAAATAGGGGGTAGGCACATTTTGTACTTCTTGGAAGTAATAATAATGTAGTATATCAATAATGATAATTCATTGATTGCGCTTCCCACCAGTTATTCAGCAATAATGTGCTGCTTTGTTTGATTCTTTATGTGTGTGTATGTGTGTATATATACTATATGCCTAGCCAACAAACTTAAAAACAAGAAATGATTTGCAGTAGTTTGTACAGTGAAAAAAAATGATAATAAACAGCTTCTGCTTGCACTAGCACTGGCTAGTACTGTTTTGTCAAATCTCTAGGGCTGGAGGTTTGGATCCCATCTCTCCCATGTATATCTATTTATCTCCCCCAGTCCAAAGACACACAGTTAGGCTAACTGGCCTCTCTAGTTTGCAAACAAAGTTGGATTAAGGTCTGTTGGTGTGCCCTGTGATGGGCAGACCTACCATTTAGGCTGAACCCCAACATTACACTCAATTCCTATGTTGGCTCTGACCAGAATAGGCAGCTAGAAGGACGAATGGAAAACAGCAATTTCTTTTTCACTCCTGACAGTGGAGAGCAGAATATGATTTAATTATTAGTTCATTATATAATTAATAAATGTTGTAGCTTTGGGGGCAGTTCAGATATGAGGTGGTTAGAGAATCTAATTATTTTCATGTGGGATTTGTGTTGTTAAAGATCAGTTAGTTAGGCTGCTGGGCCTTTCTATTACTCCCAGGAGGTTCTGGAGCCTGCTGTTCTGTGCAAATAAGACTGCTTGATACTCATGATATGTTGTGGAAGGAAAATTGGCTACATGCTTTGTTTCAGCCTTAAGTGTCATGAAATGAAACACACCCTTTTTATGTCAGGGTATTACCTGGTGTGAACTGCTAACAAGTTACTATATGAGAACAGAACAAGACCATGGAAATCTTTCAAATGTATTTTTCTCATCATAGGTGTCACAATACTAGAATTACGTCAGCTGCATTTTCTTTACTTCCTATTTTTCTTTCTTTACATCCTACTGTTTATCTGAAAGAAACCTGAGACCCATCTGTTTGATGGCTGACAAGACAGGCCTTCACCAGGTGGACATTGTGGACGTTCTCTTTTTTGAGTAGTTACTGTATCATATTTTTGTGTAATCAGTGGGGAGTATTTTTTATCCTAAAATGGGCAGATTGTATTAACAATGTGTAACTGTAGGGTAAACATTTGAACGGAGCTCTGTATGTTACCTGGTGGGATTCCGTGTCTCAACATTTTTCTTGTACTTTGTGCTTTTGAGCCTCTCTATAAACTGTCCTTACTCTACTTTTGTGTGAATTCTTAAACAGTTCCAATACATTAGTGGGGTAAAGGTAGTAAGGCCTTCTTATTCTCTTACTGTATGTGTGTTTTTCTCTGTGTGACAGTGAACAACATCACCTCAGCTGACTGCATTCACAATGATAAGCACAAAGGTTACAATATTCTCAATGGTATAGTCCATCAAACTCCTGACAGTAAACAAATGCCTAATTAGCAGAATGTAATTAAGCGCTCCCCGCACCTGAGCTACAAAACCAACAGTGAGCAACAATGCTATTTTAAACTATTGCTTAGTCACTGATGTCAGTGAACTCCAAGAGACGTACAGTTTCTTGAATGTGCACCAATACTACATATTTCTAATGCAGGCAAGGTCAAGTTTTATGTGGCTTAAGTTTAGGCAGTTTACACTGAGCATAAACCTTGGGGTCAGATCACAGGGTCAGCCATTTCTCCAGCATCCTGTAATAGATTTTTGGGATTAAAGGCCTTTCGGGCCCAATAGTGATATTATTACCCATCCAAACATCCACCCATCCATCCATTTTCTGAAAACCGGAGTCCAGAGTCCATCCTGGAAGCTACGGGTGCAAGACAGTGATATTATCACCCTGCCTGCCATTTGGTTGAACATCAGACACACCAGACATAAATACAGATTCCTAACCTGAACCTAGCAGAGTCATACAATTTACCTTTAAACACATGCAGACCCAAAAGCAGGCTCAGGCGTCATTAATAAAGGGCTTGTAGTTAGTTTATTTATAATAAAACTGCATTTGCATCCTCCTCCTGTGCCACAGTGCCTCATGCATCTCATCTACCAACTAAAAAGTGATATTCCCCAATCCAATAAAATTTCAGAGGCCTGAACAGGCCTGGAGATGTGCAGATACCACAAAAATGTAGACATATTTCTATGGACTGACCACATAAGATTAATAATTTAACAAGATCACAATCATTAAGAACATTAAACCAAGATAAGCGCTGCAAACATATTTTTGTTGAAACACACTAAAGCGATCCATAGTATGGAGCCCAAGGAAGGTTATTCAGGGCAACTGGACTTATTTATCCATCCATCCATCCATCCATTCATTTTCTCCCAATTTTCCAAGGTCATGTCGCGGGGCCAGCAGTCTCAGCAGGGAAACCCAGACTTCCCTCTCCCCGGCCACTTCATCCAGCTCCTCTGGGGGAATCCAAGGGGTTCCCAGGCCAGTCGAGAGACAAAGTCCCTCCAGCGTGTCCTGGGTCTTCCCCGGGGCCTCTTCTCAGTGGGACATGCCCGGGAAACACCTCACCAGGGAGGTGTCCAGGAGGTGTCTGCCAGTCCAGAGGCACTGCCCCCGATGTCCACGCGATGCTGCAGATGCGTGTGAACCAGGACAGTTTTTAACCACCTCAGCGACCTCTGTCCCAGAGATAGGCAAGTCCACCCCCAAGTCCCCAGACTTTGCTTCCTCATTGGAACGCATGTCCGTGGGATTGAGGAGGTCTTCGAAGTATTCCTTCCACCTATCCAAAACGTCCCAAGTTGAGGTCAGTGTTGATGTTGCACTGCTTTCCAACACAGAGCCGCCAGATGGTGGACCAGAATCGTCTCAAAGCCGCCCGGAAGTCATTTTCCATGGCCTCACCAAACTCCTCCCGTACCCGAGTTTTTGCCTCAGCGACCACCAAAGCCGCACCCTGCTTGGCCTGCTGGTACCTGTCAGCTGCCTCTGGAGTCCCACAGGCTAAAAAGGCCCGATAGGACTCCTTCTTCAGCTTGACGGCATCCCTCACCACTGGTGTCCACCAGCAGGTTCGGGGATTGCCGGCACGACAGGCACCGGCCACCTTACAGTCACAGCTCTGGTCAGTCACCTCCACAATGGAGGCACGGAACATGGCCCATTCGGACTCAATGTCTCCCACCTCCCTTGGGACATGGGAAAAGTTGACAGGGGATTCCGCCAGACGTTCCCAGCAGGCCTTCACTATATGCTTGGGACTGCCAGGCCTGACCGACTTCCTCCCCCACCAGTGGAGCCAACCCACCACCAGGTAGTGATCAATTGACAGCTCCGCCCCTCTCTTCACCCGAGTGTTATTAGAATGTATGAATACCCTTATGTTGGAATATTGGTGTTCATTATGGAAAATCCATGTTGAGCACAGACGTTCAATAACAAAACACCGCTCGGGTTCAGATCTGGGGTGGCGTTCCTCCCAATCGCACCACTCCAGGTCTCGCTGTCATTGCCCACGCGGGCCTTGAAGTCCCCCAGTAGAACAAGAGAGTCCCCAGGAGGAGTGCTCTCCAACACCCCCTCCAGGACCTCTAAAAAGGGTGGGTATTCTGAGCTGCTGTTTTGCGCTTATGCAGAAACAACAGACAGGACCCGTCCCCCCACCCAAAGGTGAAGGGCGGCTACCCTCTCTTCCACTGCGGTAAACCCCAATGTACAGGCGCCCAGCTAGGGGGCAATAAGTATGCCCATCCCAGCTCGGCCTCTCCCCGTGAGCAACTCCAGAGTGGAAGAGGGTCCAACCTCCTTCGAGGAGACTGGTTCCAGATCCCAAGTTATGCGTCGAGGTGAGCCCGACTATGTCTAGCAGGAAATTCACAACCTCGCGCACCAGCTCAGGCTCCTTCCCCATCAGAAAGGTGACATTCCATGTCCCAAGAGCCAGCTTCTGTAGCCGAGGATCAGACCGCCAGGGTCCCCGCCTTCGGCCACTGCCCAGCTCACATGGCACCCGACCCCTATGGGCCCTCCTATGGGTGGTGAGCCCATTGCAGGGGAACTCACATGCCTTGTTCAGGCTGTGCCCGACCAGACCCCATGGGTATAGGCCTGGCCACCAGGCACTCATCATCGAGCCCCACCCCCAGGTCTGGCTCCCGGTGACCTGCGTCTGGGCAAAGGAAATTGTGGTTCCATAATGTTTGTCTTCATAATAGGTCTTTTGAGCCACACTTCATCTGGTTCCTCACCCCGGACCCTACCAGGGGCATAAAGCCCCGGGCAACTTAGCTCCTGGGATCATTGGAACACACAAACCCCTCCACCACGATAAGGTGTGGGCTCCAGGAGAGGTGGACTTATTTATTTCTTTGAAAATGTTTTACCCTTCAATCCAGAGGGCTTTCTTTATTCTGACTGACTGGTTAGAGCAGTGAATCCCAATCTTTTTTGAACCAGGGCACATTTTTCCCATTGAAAAAATCCCACGACACACCACCAACCAAAAATGTTACAAAATGACACTCTGTAGCCTAGTAATGACAAAATAGTCTCTCAATTAATTTATATTCACCTAGTGTGAACCTGAGCCTGTTTGGATGAACACAAGGCTGATATTCTGGCAGGAGTTGAAGACAGATGCACACAAGCTGTTCCTCAACAGCTCTCATGCAGTCTCTCTAGTTTTTATGAGTCAGGCTTGAAAAACTCAGCTTACACAGATATGTCATGGAAAATGGGAGCACAGTGATTCCCCGCCCGAAGATGCGGTCCAGACCCATCCATGAGAAGTGAAAATCATAGTATAGAAAGTATAAACCTTTTAAGCATTTATATAGCGTATAACGTATAAACATTTTTATATAGTTTAAGCCTTAAATTACCACTCCCACACGCTTTAAACACATGTAAATTTATTTAAACATCACGATGATATGTGGATGTTGGACTAAGGATATGAGTAACATAATAAGAATAAAAATCGGGTCGCGGGGGCAGCAGTCTCAGCAGGGAAACCCAGACTTCCCTCTCCCCGGCCACTTCCACTATAATAATAAGTTTTCAAAAATATATATTTTTTGACTAATTATGTTAAATTGGATAATTTTCCACAGCACACCTGACGATCACCCACGGCACACAAGTGTGCCACGGCACAGTGGTTGAAAAACACTGGGTTAGAATAGCAGGTTTATAAATCCTGCAGAGCCCTCAAGTCATTGATACTTGACGGTCACTTGATGGTTGTTGTCTCCCCTGGCTTCCATGTATGTCACGGTAAACCCTCTAGGTTATGCCTAAGGCCACCTCCTCTGTTTGACAAGGGTCGTTCAATGTGTGCCTTATGCTCTAGAGTTAGGAGGGGCCCCAACTCACCACATTCAGGCCCTTCTCGACTCCCAGTGCTACCAGGACTAGTTTGAGTATCTGGTTGACTGTGAAGGGTATGGCAGAGGAATAGAGTTGGGTCCCATCTTGCAATGTGTTAGGCCAGGGGTCTCCAACTCCGGTCCTGGAGAGCTACTATCCACTCGGTTTTCAGTCCTACCCGGCTTCTGATGAAATACCATGGCCAGGTGTGGCTCCTCAGAAGCCAAGTAGGATAGAAAACCTACTGGAGAGTAGCTCTCCAGGACCGAAGTTGGAGATGCCTGTGCTAGACTATTGATCTTATCAGCCCACTCTGGTCACCCTCCTAAGTTTTGGGGTCCTACTGGCTGGAGGGTTCTGTCACGGCAGAACTTTCGGTTTGGCCCTGTGGGTCCCCAGACTACAAGCTGGGGCTGTGTGTTTATCTTTTGTGTTTCCTCAGTTAATATTTCTTTAGATACATGGTTCAGTTTGCTTAATTGAATCATTGATTTATTAATTCATTTAGTCCTCTGCACCTTTGTTACTTGCCAGTAGTCCTTGGTGAGATCCAGCTCATCAGCTCTGGGCATCAGATGGCTATGGAACAGAGGCATCTCATTCAGCTTCTGGAAATCATTACAGAGCCATAGAGTCCATATTATCCATTCCTACATGCGTTGCCACCCCATGTGCCCCACCATGAAAATATTGGGTCTTTCCATCAGATTTGTTCTGGTATTGGCACTGAAAACGCTGTGCATATATAAATTCCTTTATTAACTTTTCTTTTTTATCATATACAATATTAGTCACCGTGAACACTTAGTATGATCTTACTTGCAGGCGTTGGTGTAAGAGATGAAATTGCTAGCTTTCGTGGGAATTATCAGATGCATTTAGTCCCTTAAGACTGGTATGACATGCCTCTTGTCATAGGACGTAGTCCTTAAATACTGCAAACAAGTCTAGCTGTGTATGAGTGTAGTGTTTCAGCGTGTTTACAGGTAAGGGAAATCCTCAGTAACTCAATGTATTAAATACATAAAAATAGGAAAGTGCTCTGACCCATTCTTTATGTGTGGAAAAAAAATGAATAATCGCATAATTGCTAATATGGGTTTTAAAAAATCTTTATTTTCATTTGACTATTAGCAAAAGAAAATGGAATTTATTATGCATATTTTCTCATGCGTGTTCTCTTTCTTTCACAGTGTGCCTCGTCTTCATCTGGACATGCCATCTTCTAATGTTACCTCCATAACAGAGTTTGTTATACTAGGGTTCCCAGGACTTCAGCCTGGGTACAATGGACCTGTCTCAGCCCTTATGTTCTTTGTCTATCTGGTCATTATAGCAGGTAATAGTTTCATATTAATTTTGGTGTCCAAGGAGAGATGCCTCCAGAAGCCCTCTTATCTCATATACTGTAACCTGGCCATTTCGGACATTGCTTTCGCCACCACTACCCTGCCAAAAATGATTGGCCGGTATTGGGCTGAAGCTAAGACTGTATCCTTCACTGCCTGCTTCTTGCAAATGTTCTTGGTTCATTTTTTGGGGTCTGTAAATTCAGTTTTATTAATGATAATGGCTCTTGATCGCTATGTTGCCATATGTAACCCTCTCAGATATCATGTGCTCATTAAGAACTCCACCATTCTGGTCCTTTGTGGCCTGGCTTGGCTCATGTGTCTTTTCTTAATGGTTTTGCTTGTGTATCAGGCTGCCTCTTTGCCCTACTGCAGCTCAAATGTCATCGTACAGTGTTACTGTGACCATATTGGGATAACCAGACTAGCGTGTGAAAATGTAAAGGAGGTTCAATTGACAGCTTTCATTGTAGCCATGACAGTACTGCTATGTCCACTTGCTTTCATAATATTTTCTTACATCTCAATCATTATATCAGTCTTCAAAATTGCAGACTCAGAAGGACGGTACAAAACCTTCTCCACCTGCAGTCCACAGCTATTCATCATAGGCCTATATTACATCCCCCGGTGTTTCGTTTACATCGCAAACACCATAAGCCTGACGATCAGCACGGATTTCCGTATCCTGATGATCATGCTGTACAGCCTCTTTCCTCCCATGGTGAACCCTGTGATATACTGCTTCAGAACCAAAGAAATCAAGGATACTTTAGTCAGAAGGTGGAAAATCAGAAAGGTTGGCACTGTTGCTGGCCATAGCTAAGACATACTGTAGGGTTACAGATGTGTTATGATTACATAAAACTATGCAGTATGCGTTTAGTATGAAAATGTAGTGAAATGGTGTTTTTCTTCAGACTTTTAACTGTCAATCACATCCTTGTGCCTTTTGTGAAAATATGTTTAATTGAATTTTTTTGCTGTATCGTTTGTGAATTTGTTGCTCTACTTTTTTACAGTTCCTTTTACATAAACCAAGGACTCACACTAACCCTAATTCCTCATGTGATAGTGCATAAAACAGATCAACAACAAAAACTCATTCTATGTATGTTCAGAATCCCTGACAGCACAAAAAAAATGCAGACAATCTTTGCGTTATCAAAGAGAGAAGCCACAGATGGCATATAAAGCACCTTACATAAATGATTAAGTGATCTCGTTTATGCTTCAAATGAAACCCCTTTAACTCAGTTCTATCTCAATATGCAGTAATGGTTCTATTCGATATAAACAGAAAAAGGGGTTCTATAAAAACTTTTTACAAATTTCCTTGTCAAAGATAAAATAATTTGTGCCCCACTGATGTGTCTTGTACAGTTGGGTGATTTATAGCCATTAATTTGTCTCCAAATACTACCCATAATAGTTATTTATACTGATTCTTGGTATGACAATGCTTTTCTTTTTGTGTGTGTGTGTTTCTGCTACTGCATATGTAATGTAAAGTCTTGCAACTTACTCATATTTTAATCATCAATCCTGTAGGAAAAATTACCTCTAAATGTTAATGTCTCCACCAATGCGTAGAGAAATTAATTCAATTAAATTTAAATAAATTATTTAATGATGATTATTAACTAATTGTTATGCTGAATGGTTGGTTCCTCCAAACTCAATTGCGGAATCCCTGTGAGTCTGTTAATGTGAGACTTAAATGGGATTCACTATTTACCAGAATCGCTTAGTAACCTAGGTTAGAATGCTTGTCCACCAGGCTACATCATCTGGTAATGTAAACGATTAATATCAAAGTGGTAGAAAAGGCATACATTTATTCCTAACAGTAATATATTAGCATAAGACAGACATTACAATTAACACGATCAACAAACACAAAATAATGGAATAGAACCAAACAGAAATTACTATGAAAATGCAGTTACCAGATTTAAATGGGTAACCTTAAAAGGGAAATACTGTTCTGCAAAGCAAGCACAGTTTGTGGAAACACAACCTTAAAGTCATAAAGCAGATTAACAGAACACCATAGCTTGATAGAATGAATACAAGTAGATTTACTTGATTGCAGAGTGGAGGGGGTCTTGGAAGTCAGTTACGACATACTTTGGTTGGTGTGACTTATTCCAATGATCTATTCTCCAGGATCGATAATATATATGCATCGATTCAGTCTTTTAACACTGAGTAGTAAAGGACAAAGGATTGCTAACGGACCTCAAAGTTGTTAAATAAAGTTGAGGGACCCCTATTGTTGAGGTCCATTCTGCTGTCTGTAGGCCCCTAAATCCCTGGGCCATGAAAGCAGGAATGCTTAACCATAACAATGTTTTCTGTGTGTATGTCGTGTGGGTGGGGGGTGTCACTAACCCCCCTTTTGTGCGTAGGCCAACTAGTACCTCTCATGCCAGGCTAGGCCTTGTCTCAGGCAACGTGGAATTTCAGTCTTGTCATATGTGTGTGTGTGTGTGTGTGTGATCCTACACGCCATCTATTTTAATAAATACATGTTTTATGTATGTATTATTGCATTTCAGAAAATAAACTGCACCTGTTGAAAAATATTAAAAACATAATTTTTGTCATTGTCACTTTTTAAGCATTAGCACACCAGGTGAATAGCAACAAAATTGAAGGTTCAGGATACAGACTGAATAGGGCTACATTTGATTGAAATTAACAACCAGTGGAAAATGTTTAGGACTACACCATAATGAATAATTTACCATTCACCATAATACTTATAGCAATGACTAATATATGATCAAGTCTGACATGTTGGGGGGGCTCAGTTTAGAGTGTACAGTTTAGAGTATACAGAGATGCTTAGGGTTCCAGATCTTGCAGCAAATTATCTGTGGGTATTTGCCCAATGTATTGAGGTACCCAGGCATGGGGTAGAGGAATGAAATTTACATTGGGATTCATACTGTTACTGATGTGACAAGTATGCAAATATACAGGGGTGCACATAACTGGTACGCAAGTACTCATTCACCTTTAAGAACGATACATGCGGTAATCGATTGTTTGTTTGTAAAAAAGCAAATGCGTACTTATTTTATGCG
>JABFDZ020000040.1:15365206-15378668 GCA_019775955.2 Pollimyrus isidori | reverse complement strand
AACATTTCTAAAGAATGCTTTCAGCACCTTGTTGAATCAATGCCACGTAGAATTAAGGCAGTTCTGAAGGCGAAAGGTGGTCAAACACCGTATTAGTATGGTGTTCCTAATAATCCTTTGGGTGAGTGTAGTTCTGAAGATAGTACTGATGCCCGTCAAAGAGCCACAAAATTCCCCATTTCCCCATTGAACCAATGACCCAAGTGCTCTCTGTATGTTCTCACTCAAAATTTTTTAAAGGACACTGCAGTCAATGACGAAGGAAAGTGTTTGATATTGGTCCAACACAACATATCAAGGTCAAGATTGGTCCAACACAACATTAAGGTATTTTATTTTATTTTTGAGAGGGATGAATGTAGTGAGTTAAATATTGCAGCGAACTTTTTGAAACCTTAAACCAAATCAATATGAGACGTGCTTTGAAAACATTCACTGAAAACGGAGAAAGTACAGTTAAGACAAAATGCATTTCTGGCATGTTAAATACTAGCTAAAAAATACGTCTTGGACATGTGTGTAGCTGTGTGATACCAAACATACCAACATCAGTGTAGTTATGTGATACATAACTTGCAAATGAATTCTCTCCTTTCTGATCTGAGCCATCCCAGATAACAATGAACTGGCAGAGTATTAAAGAGGCTGGTCTTTTACAAAGGCTGGCAGAGATGTGGGACAAGACAGAGACTAAAGCCCTTCTGGTCTGCCTGCACTGCTGACTCAGACTGCTGCAGGGAGCCCAAACTAGTGTACTGTATTATAATCGTTTTATTTTAGAAAGAAGAAAAACATGACAACCATTCATTCTTAAGGCATTTTGAAAATGGTTTTGTTTTCTTGCAAGATACCAGTCACTGTCTATGAACATGTTGGTAGTGGTAGTATAGTAATAATAATAATAATAATAATAATAATAATAATAATAATAGTAATAATAATAATAATAATAGAGACTTTTAACTGCCCCATCTTGCTCTCCAAGGCACACAGACACATAAGTAGGTGGCAGTAAGCTTGGCAGTGAAGGGCAGCCACTTGCAGAAGTGCCCATGAAGCTTGGGTTTAAGGGTCTTGCTCAGAGGTACTGCCCCCATTGGTAGGACTTTATTAAATGCCCACCATGATAAATATTAAATGAAGACACTCCTCTAACATAATGGTCTCCAATATAATTATTAGAAATCTCCCTATGGAGAGATACCGACATCTAATGGGAGGGATTTGTTTGCTCAAAGTCTCAAATCTTCACATTCCTGCTGTCACGATCGGGTGTCGATGCCGACGAATAAACGAGCAGGCAAGTCCAAAATCCAAGAAACGGGGTTTTATTCCACACTGAACAGGACATTGACACCACAAAACGTCAATGCCGCGCACTGGACTTGACACAAGACACAGACTAAATACTCTAGACACTAATCACAAGACGGGCTCGCGGCGATTGCCTAACAGGTGATAACAATTAAGGGAATCACAGGAGGAAACGAGGTAGGTGTGGTCACACATGGGGCTGGCTTCGGGAGGGAGGACGCGGATCATGACACCTGCCATGGGGGACAGCTGGGGCAGTCCAGCCACACACTGAGCAATACAGCCCATTCAAGTGCATACTGTGAGGAACCTACAAGAAACCGTAATAGTCTTACATTAAACTACCATACACTGTGCAGAAGAAAGACCACACAATTCACTTTATCTCCACAATTTGCACATCAGTTCTCAGGCCTTCTGGTAAATACCGGTCAAAGGGAGATCTGAGGGTTTGACACTGCAATTTTCATACACAGTAAAGCAATGGCAGGTGGTGTTTGGGTATTGCTGAAGCAGAGTGGCACCATTCACATTCGAGATATTCTGAAAATTAAGTGTCACATAAGATCCATTTCTGTCCATATCTCTCTCTCTTCTGACTAGTCACAATACAAACAGCCAAATTAGCATGGGCATCTCAGTGGAGGCTTTTGTATGCTCACAGTTATCATACTTATGCTACAACAGAGGAGGAAGGGCCCACCGGTGTTGCAGCTCAACGGAAAGGAGCCAAGTCTGTAATTAAGGTGTTAGTACTGGTGCTTGTATAGGACCATCTCTGGTGGGCTCTGTACGTAACAGGTGTGGATAGGAAATATTCTACTGCGGATATGAAATGTTCATGCATCAAAAAAAGTTACATCTTTACAGCCATACATTTTATGAGTAAAGTACACCAAAGGTTCCAGAATATCCAGATGGCCATTAATGTCCACAATTGGCTGAATCACAGAAAGGGCCCATGGTTTGTCCATTAGGCACTTCTCATGATAAATAGTTCTCACAAGTCAATCTCATTTTGCAGTTACAACATGCAAAAAAAAAAAATTAAAAATGACAAACTGCGCAGAGTGATTGATATTATCCAGCTGATCTGCTTCTCAAAGCCACAAATGTTACCATAATTCAAGAATAAATAAACACATAAATAGATATGAAAAACAAAGGTTTTCAGTAGGGTTTATTATTATAAAGAAAAGACAAGTGTGGTTTATAATATCAGTCCAATCATTGTCAGTATACAATCAATCATTCACCCTAAAAACTCTCCAAACTTCAAGGTCTGCTTAACTTCTACAAGAAAACATTAATTTATCAATTCTTGCTTATTCGAGGCACTTACATACAAGGTGATCGATCATGTCTAACAATAAACAAATCATCAATGCCCAACCTGAGACTGTTCAGAGAAATCATGTTAGATAAACTACTCTGACAAAAGTAAAATCATTTCACAGAGAATGATTAACCCTGATTAACAACTTGCTGTCTAACAGGAAATTGATATCAATGGGCCATTGTGAATGTCACAAGGTCAGTCTCCTCAGCTGTGATGTCATCACAGGGGAAAGGACCAAATGGAATAAAAACAGCACAACTGTATTCTAGTTGTTTTACGCAACTGTTCAATACAGTACAGTACTGACTGATCAAACAAATATTACTAGAGGTGCACTGATCTGATATTCGAATCGGTATCAACACAACTATTTCATGGATCAGTTATCAGTCATATAGAACTGATCCACAACCAATACTTACTTATTTAGTTTTCAGCAGTCTGTAAAAAGATGGCTCCTACTTCTTGTTAAACTGATTTGTACAACCAACGGCATGACAGCTTTTTCCCATTTTAGATGTGTTTTTTGTGACATTCAAGCTGAACGGTAATGCTGTCACTCAGTGGGTGTGAGTGACTTGCACCTGCTGTGACGGCACAAGCATACCCTTTTCAGTAGGAGGAGCGTAAGAACATCAGATAAGAGGGTGAATATCTGGAAGAATGTTACGCTTTTAACAACAACAACTAGTAGCGTTGACTTGCAGTCTTTGGAAAAAAAATTATGTGGAAGTAGCGTTTACTGGAAAATCCCGCTAAAGAAAGGGCACACGATTGTGCGAGACAGAACGAGTGATATGAAAAAAGCAATGAATGATTTGGGAATCGCTAGCTTGGGCAGTATTGCATTAGGGACAGATTGTGATACACAAGCCAGCCGCTGCTACTGCAACAAAGTGTAATTGACGCTGTTGCCAGAGGTAGAAAAACTGTAGTGCATTTTAAGCATTCGCATTGTATATTCTTTTGGAAAATATTCAAACTGAACTGCAAAAGCCTGAAAGACACTTAAAACACGTATGTACAACACGTACATATGAGGTGAAACAGCATGTTATGTATGTTTCTAGTAGTCTAATTAAAGATTTTTTTTGGCGTACATTCTTTCATTCGCATTTTTAGTAAAAAGGTAACATATAAAGTAGGGCTGTGTCATATGGCATACAATTAATATTGTGGTATAATTTGAACCATAGGCGGTAGACGGTATATATTACGGTATATGATCTGATCTGTAAGTTTCAATATAACTGTTTTTGAAAGGGTAACATATGTCCATAGCAAAGGCATTGTAGCTGGAAGTTGAATAAACTTAACACATTTCAAAGTAGTGATGAACGTAGAATATTGTGCAATCTGCCGTTATAGAAAAAATATGAAAATATTTCATGTAACTTCACTGGATTTATCATATTAAAAACACAGGTTGGCTTTGTAAACTGCATAGGTAATCAGAAAAGACACAGAACTAGACTAGTGTCATAACTCCATCTATATTAGTATGACCATCTCTCCTATAAAGGTCCTGCCAGGCAGAGTCTTGCACGAGTTCAGGTACCCGACGGGTGACCCGCAAATTTTGTTGAAACGGGTGAAAAATATTCCACTGTGTCGGATACGGGTTCAGGTCGGACGCAGGACAGCTAAATTGCAGTTTTCAAAAACATCGTGTGCGAACAAAAAATACCTTAGGGCTATATTTTAGTGGCAAAATCCCTGCATTCAAAGTGATAAAACATAAAATCCATATCAGTTTATGCATGCACGCGCATTCCCGGAAATTTCTCTCACTTTCATTTTCAAAAAGCGCATGCGATCTCTTCCTGTTGTTCGAACTGGATGCTGAAGTAGGTAGCTGAGGCCATCAGCTATGGACGATATGCTTTTTTCCCCAGTAATATACAGCACCGCACCAAACGTTAGTCTTCGCCTTCGCTTAGGAATTCCAATCGGGTAATCAAAGGAAAATGGACAGTGCACGTAGGTAGCCTATAAAACCCAATACTGTGCAGGGTAGCCTAATGTATATTTTATATAATATTAGTTTTATCAAAACATTTAATTGCAAGCTTGTAAGGCTATGTGTGGGCATGGCAATATCAAACATTATTTGAGTTTGGAGGTAGGCTACTACCATTTGTTTTGCTTATTAATTTTTAATCTGAATGATTTTCATTCGGGTGCGGGTCGGGTGTCGGTATTTATTTATGGCGGATCGGGTGCGGAATTTTATTTTATTTCTGTAGGATAACGGTTCGATACGGGTTTAAGTATGACGGGTATGGGCAGGTGCGGTTTGTCAAAATCTGACCTGTGCAGGTCTCTGCTGCCGGGTGCTGCAATAATCATATAAACAATTTTCATATAAATCATACAAATAAATTTATTTGACGCGATTTCATTAGGCCTATGTTCATTTCTGCAGTAGGACAGTATAATCAAAATCTCTCCCACTGGCAAAATTTATATCGTACATCGTTTATACCATTTATAATGTCCAGTACTAATATTAAGTAAAAAATTTTTTTTATTATATTAAAATATTCAAGTTTAAATAGCTCTTGTATTGGAATCTGTATCAATATTGACAGTTGTGTATTGGAATCAGATCGAAACTAGAAAAATGTGGCTCAGCCTATCCCTAAATGATATGGAAGCAAATAAGGAAAAATGGAGCTATAGTGACACTATAACTCAGACACACTCATGGTAAATAACATAACATCTGTTCTCCTTGTTAGAATTACTTATGATTTCCTACACAACATTCAGGCCTGAAAGGCCCACAGCAAACATTCCAGGTGAAGCAAATTCTGCATGTAGCAGCATAACAATTTTACTGTGATTTACTGATTTATTTCCCATTCCCAATAAAGCATGTGAAAAATGGCAAATGTTTAGGGGGGGGGGGGAGGAATTTACAAATGATTTAGCAATATTTCAGCTGTTTGAGAACAAGACCATCTTTAAGAACCATCATACATTTTTTAGCAATAGGCTACAACCCATGCATTTATTCAGAACACTCTATTCCAAACTTCACATTTTATGATGGATGCTGTCTAAATAATTCTGTAAAGTGGAAAGTGGATTTTTTGACAATTACCACATCTTTCTTCCTAGTTAAATATCAAAGCTAGACAGAGGACAGGTGAGGCAGTTTGTGTTTACATAGGTTATCATTACCTGCTAAATATATTCAGTTGGGGAAATCTTTTATTCCATTTACAAGGGCTGAAAATTATATACATTTTAAAATACAGACCAAAGCTTTCAAATCTTCAGTTCTTCAAAAATCAAGATCTAAATGATCCAATGAAAACTATTTATGAGTGAGTGACTCCCAAATTGAATACTTCAGTAAATGGGCTTTCCTCTATAAAGGACTAAGTTGCAATGGCTAGTGGACTTTCACTGTTGACTTAGTGATCGAGCTTCACATGTTCATCCAAGTGCCCCTTCCATATGAAAAACAAAGGACTGCTGTTAAAGGAATAAAGCCAAGTTTTATCAGATAGTTACAGGTCACTGATCAATGCAACAAAGCCATCTTATACAAATGGGATATTTCAGACAAAAAAGAAATTAAATCAAATCTTAAAATCACTGCTTAAACAAAGGGGTACTTAACTGAGAGAGGAAGGCACATAAAGTAATTAACTTGCATTAAGCACTGATAATACTGTAAAATAATATGCATAATAATACATACTGGTCTCCAAAAACTTCAATCTTCATAATCACTATCTACCTACAAACTTTTTAACTGCCCAGTAACAGATTTTCAGCACAAGTCTAAAAAAATTAAAAATAAAAAACAAGCAGTCTTACTAAAATTTATAATACTTCAATAAATGGTTAAATGCTAATTAAATAATTACATTATCTTACCGGACACCAATTTAAACAAAGCTATGTGAAGGTGCATTAAATTCCAAGACAAAGTAGTGAAAGAGTGATGACAAATAGATGTCAATTAACTTCAACAATCAATTGTTAATGCAACCAAAATACAAATACAAAAATATACTTTTAATATGATTGAAATACAATAGCCTGATTTCACAGAAAATAATCATTGTCCTCCTATTTAGTTACTTAGCAATTGTAAGAGAGGGAAAATGTTTTAGGTCAAGTCAATATTACAAGACCTATTTTCACCCATAACAGTTTCGCCATCTTCAGTCCTTCTAAACTGTAACCTACCAACAGGAAATTTTAATTTAATGTCTTTAGAGCTCTTTTCTCATAACTATGACATAAGTTGCATTTTTTTTTCGTGAATGTAATGCACTTCAGTAGAAAACAAAAAAAACGTACTGAACATTTGAAAAATTCTGCTCACCAGAGACTTGCGCTATCTTCAATAATGCCTACAGTATTTGGCATCATTCTATTGTTTCGGTGCCAGTTGATGGAGAGGAACTGCATCCCTGGGTCAGTGTACGATATTTGCACGAGGAAAAGAGGCTGCCGCCCATTGTTCATGGAAACTTCATGGATTTTGAACTCGCTGAAGCTCTGTTGAATAACTTGCCTTTACACAGTTCCACCTAAAGGTCACTAACGTTATACAAGTGATACAATTTCTATTTCTAAAACATGTTATGAAAGGTATATTTCAAAAACAAGCTTTATTTTTGTGATTTATTTCGCTCAAGCTTTATTTCTATGATTATGAAGGTTACTGTGGTGTTGTTGAGCTGCCTTCCGTATAATGGAGCTCATTAACATCTTGCATGCTCCATGCAAAATAGCCCTTGTATGCATTATTTTAAGTAGCTGTGCTGTGTACCCAATTGTTGCGTTTACCCTTATCTGAGTTTCAAATAGACAGCACACACTATCTGTGTAGACGAACACTGGTCTTGTTTAATCTATTAATTAATTTCCCAACCCTCGGAATTATTTGATTATTTTGGTTATTATTTTATCCACCAAAGTGGGTTTGGCAAACGGAATTGAAAAGACATTGAATTTTTCCACTGAAAAGAAAAATGGAATAACACCAGAAGAATTGACTGTCTGAATCTAAATATGTTTGGATTTTGGAATATTTCATGCTATGCTAAGACTAGGTAACCAAAAGTTACAAAAGAGTAAATAACTGTGTGTGTTCATTTTATAGTTAAATAAGTGATGGATATATCATCTGAGTAACATAAAACAGTGTTTTTGTTTTTTATTCCTCTACTCTTCCTTGACAATAACTTAGGCTATGGGCTTGGCGGCATATTATTCCCTAGTGTCTTACGGAAGCCCTACATGCGGTGTATATCTTTATATTGTAATTTCAGTGGAAGTTCGTAGATTTATATCACCAAACTGTATTTTGTGTTATCTACACTGTGTTCACAGATCAGTAAAGTAACTTTACCTGAAAATGCTGAATGCTAAGATGGAAATTTTTCGACGGTACAATTTAATGTATCAACTACGTTAGCCACTGAAACTAGTTGTCTTTTACAAATTGGGGAGTAGCAGAGGTTGACATTTGGGCGGAGGGATATGAAGCCCTTTTGTTAGAAAAGAAACTGAATGTTTCATTTTGTGCACATATTCCTGCAAAGAAATTTTATTAGGGGGGAAAAAAGTGAAGCGCAAGGGCAACGCAAACCAACACTAATTCTGTGACATGTGGTCTGATATAATGATATGTAGGATCAGAGAAACTGGGACGATGTGACCGAATGAGCAGAATTATATCCTTATCTTGACAGGTAAATTTGTTTTTAAAGTCATGCAAAGCATTACAAACTAAACAATTCCTCAAATTAACAAAGGTGTCCAAATACTTTTGTCCAAATAGTGTATATTAATCTCAACAAATGAAAATATCAGTGTTCTGTTTTCTGCATGAATGTTTAGAAATGTGTGTATTAATAAAAATGCTTTTATATTTTACTACTTTTGTTGGTATTTCAATTATATCAGGCTTTAGAGTCCATAACTGATTTTTCAAAGTTTCATCATTAAATCACTTAGGAATCAATCTCAACTAAATATTGTTTTAACACACAATACTGCGATATTAGATCAGTGATTGATTCATTGGCAGAAAATACAATTAAATCAATGCTGAATCCTGGTTAGACATGGTCAGGTTTTCAACCTTGAATAGATGCAACAAGCAAGATCATTTTTTTTGTTGAAGATAAATGTTGTTTCAATCATTTTGTCTGATTGTTTATTCAGTGTTCTTTCAGTGGTACTTTGCTGTCTGGGGCATGATCCATCCCTGATCCTTGCAATTGTCTGTCTCTCTGTAATTGGTAACTTCTCACTGTGTGTGCAGCCTACTCCCCTTGTTTCCCCGTAAAGAGTGTTTTTGCAGTGCTGGGGTGTTTTACAGCAAGTTTCATTTCTTGTCCTTGGCTTTGAAACTCTGTTGGGTTTTGCAGAGTTTTGCAATATTAGTCTTATGCTGCACAGTTGGTTTGACATCATGAGGTCATATGGTTTGAGAGCATAACAGCGTTGTCTACAAGTATATTTACCATTTTAAACTCTAAAGAAATGTACAAGAAATATTTACCCAAAAAATCCTATTGGTACATGAACATAACTCACATAGCTGATTTGACATCATTCACTAAAATGCTTGAAGCCCGTAATAGGTTTGCATTTTGAATGTGGAATATTAAACTAACTTTATCCCGGTGAAACAACGGACTTGAGCAAGCACAAGTGTTTCTGGTTATGCTGGACAAGTTCTGCACAAATTTCCGCAGAAAATAATACAGATTTAACAAAATCATGCCGCGTGGGAAACAGATATGCCAGTAACTGCGCGATATATCACAGTTAAATATTAAAATAACGGCGCTGACTTTTTGTTCATGATTACTAAAATGTAGCGCGTACAATAGTTAAGACAATAAATGACAGAGGTTTTTCCTCATAATTAATCAAAATCAACATTAGTGCAGTATCGTGGCTGTTATTTCTATGATACATACTCCTAGACAAAATAGTGTGATCGTGATTATACCAGTGCGCACACATACACATGAGAGTATGTATACGTGTGATCGCGCAAACACACACACACACACATACATATATATATGTTCACACACACACATACATATGCCTTGCACATTGCCCTCAAACATTCTTACCGTATCTGCCGGATTGGTAGTTGTCATATTTCTGTGTTGTTCTTTGGTGAGTGACCTTTTCCGTAGATAACTGCCAGAGTTCCTTTTTGCTGTATGAAATCCTTGCTTACTGCGTGCCGCTGAGTATCCAAATGATGCACTTTCATAAATTGTGTCTTTAAAAAGTATATGGGTTGCAGTCACAGCTTCAGTGGTCTGCTGACTAGGGAAGTCCGAAGAAAAAAAGATTAAAATTTCTGATTCAAATCATTCAACTTTTTGCTCATAACCGGTAAAGTGCCGGTTGCACATTAATCGGAATTTTGCAAGATACTGGATGCCCTCCTCCCGCCCCCAACATGAAAAAAGAAAACCCTTAAAAAAATGCGCTTACGCCATATAGAAAAAAGAAAAAAAAGGATCAGAAAATGTGCATTGAAATTTCTACTTCCTGAAAGAAGACTTACACAACAAACATCCGTGCAATTACCTTTGGTGGTCCACAAATCTGTCAATCCATTAAGGAATATTTCATATTCTATTTTAAGATTCTGCTTTCCACCTATTCTGTCACCCTCTCCTAAACAAAGATGGCGGTAGGTAACAGAGGGAAACCTTAAAGGGGAAATGTAGTTCAAAAATCTCATTTGTGCATGTAAATCCACACCCCTGTTTGCGACTGAAAAGTTTGGGTTAAGCTGAAAGTCAACGGCTATACTAGTTGTTTTCTTATGCAAATAGCCTACCGTGCCTTAACAAAATTATAGCCATAAGAATTACCTGTAATGCTCAAAATTAAACGTGATTTTATATACACAAAACAGCTATGTTCCTTTTATCCTTACAAGTACAGTACAAGGTGATTGACACCGTTGTTTGGATTTGAGCATGCCCATGTTTTTATTTTATGTTATAATTTATGTTGGTAATTTAAACCACTCTGGCTCATTTCACTCTCTGAAATAATCACCACTTTATTATCCACATACATGTGAATAAGTATTACTGTGGCATGTCCGAGTGTAATTTTAGCTAGCATATGTCCCCTTCATTGGTTATCAAGAATGGCTCCAGTAAATATCTGTTCTTCTCTTGTATTACTGTCTATTGAAAGACGATCAGGTGTGAATTAAGTATCACAATTAGGAGTCACGGCATTCAGGCAAAACACATTTATTGCTTTCAGCTTTCTAGTTAATTCATTGTGTAGTTCTAGAACTTGCATAGGTTGGTGAGTGTGCGGGGATTATGGATTAGACGGGCAGAGCAGGTGACGAGGATGTCTGCAGAAAGCAATTTCTTGTTAAACCACAAAAGTCAAGTATCTTCCTGAAACTGGAATATTATTTTGCAGAAGCCAAAACAGTATTTTTGTTGTTAGTTTTTTAATTCAACTGTGTTATCATTCGCACTCATTCACTCACTGTCAATAAGATGCTGTTGGATAGTTTTGATGAGTTTTTTTCCCCCAGGTATACCACACCAGTTCTATATGCCTGGAGTCTGCATTTTCTCCCCATTTGATTGTTTCCTCCTGTTTTCCCCCACAGTCAAAAACAAAACATGCTAATGTGAAATGAATTAGCAAATCATCTGTACAGTGGTATGCAAAAGTTTGGGCACCTCTTGATAAATAATATATTTGTCATTTTTTAATGGAAAAGATGTAAACACAGTCTCTGTAGGAAATGGGAAAAATGCACAATATTTTCACCAAACCTTGATGCATTGTTATTTTTATGTCATAAATTAAAAAAAGATAAAAAATAAAAACATTGTTGTGGCACTCTGCAAAAGTTTGGGCAGCCTACATAATCATTACTTGGGTATTTGGGATTTTCTCCCATTCTTCCATGCAAAAGGCTTGTAGTTCTTTAATATTCTTTGGTCATTCAGCTTGCATATCTTGAGGTCCATGGTGGATTTCGAGGTATGTTTAGGATCATTGTCCTGTTGTAGAAGTTATCCCCTTTTCAGCTTCAGCTTTTTTTTTTACAGATGATGTGATGTTTGCATCCAGAATTTGCTGGTATTTAGTGGAATCCATTCTTCCCTCCACCTGTACAATGTTTCCTGTGCCACTGGCTGCAACACAACCCCAAAGTACTGTATGATAGATCCACCCCCATGCTTAATAGTTGGCAAGGTGTTCTTTTCATGAAATGCTGCTCCTTTTTTTCTCCAATTATGCATTTGCTGATTGTGGCCACAGAGTTCTATTCTATTTTAACTTCATCAGTTAACAGCACTTGTTTCTGAAACACATCAGGCTTCTGTAGATGTTCTGTTGTATGCTTCTGACATTGGATTTTGTGATGGGGATTCAGGTAAGGTTCTCTTCTGCTGACTCTTCCATGAAGGTCTTCTGGAATGGTGCACCACCACTCCTCAGTCTGCTAAATGTTCCTGCAGGTTTTTTTTTCATTCAAATGGGGTTTTGATTTGTCTTTCTGACCTGCATACGAAGAGTTCTCTTCCAAAGCAAGGTCTTCCAAATCTCATCTTTACCTCCACAATTCCCCTGAACTGCCATCCTTTAATTACATTTCTCACTGTGGAAACTGCAAGATAATAATGCTTTGCTATCTTCTTGTAACCTTCTCCTGCATTGTGGGAATTGATAACTTTCATTTTCAGAGTCTTACACAGCTGCTTAGAGGAATCCATGGTTGTTGAGTGTCCGCAAGTGTGTGCACAAGGTTTGAAGAGTCAGAGTAGTTGTGAAGTTTTGAAATTGGCACCAGCTGACATTTACTAATGACAGCTGTTGCTATGCATCAGATCTAATGAGTTGATTAAGGTCTGAAACCTCGGCAAAAGAATCTGAGATTTGGAACTCTTAGGGTGCCCTAAGTTTTGCACAGTACCACAATAATGTTTTTCTTTTTTACCTTTATTCAATTTATTACATAAAAAGTAACTATGCATCAATGTTTGATGAAAATGTGCATTTTTTCCATTTCCTATGGATACTGTGTTTACATCATTTCAATTAAAAAATTACCAAAATATGTTTTTTATCGAGGGGTGCCCAAACTTGTGCATACCACTGTAGGTGTGTGTGTTAATGCTGTAAGTAACCTGCAAAGGGTTAGTGCCCCATCCAAGTTTAGGCTTTGAAGCCTTTTCCCTAAGGTCTTCCTAAATCAGTGGGATCCTTTGTGTATCTTGTATTTAAAATATCAGTACACTAAGTCAAAATAGGCTGAGAGCATATGCAATATGAGGAAGAATAATGAAATGCTGACACCTGCAACATGTCTTGTCTGATCCAGTTCCTTAGCTGCCAGATAGTGAAGACTTGATCAGAAGATGAACTGGGAGAAGGAAAACAAATTGGACACAGTTCAAGAGAGACGGGTCTTTCACATGATAGAAGAGGTCCACTTCAAACTGTGATAATATTATCAGGTCTTCTTGTTTTTCTGAAGTTCCTGAGAGTTTCGCAGACTCGCCAGTATAAGAGGATGTTAACGATACACTGACATTGGAGATTAACACATAATGTGACTGGGCCGATACCTGGAATATGAAATTTAACATAGACAAATGTAAGGTACTCCATGAACAGCACAGAAATATAAAGTACAGCTATTTTATGGGTCCTACTGAACTAAAGGTAGCTAATTATCAGAAAGACCTTGGTGTATATGTTGATGCTTCCATGTCCCATTCTCGCCAGTGTGGGGAAGCAATAAAAAAGGCCAAT
>JABFDZ020000040.1:15325608-15349963 GCA_019775955.2 Pollimyrus isidori | reverse complement strand
GAATTTGCTGGTGTGTTTTTGCTTTGCTGGTGTGTTTTTGAGTTTGCTGGTGTGTTTTCGCTTTTGCTGGTGTGTTTTTAAATTTTCTAGTGTTTTTTTGTTTTTGCTTGTGTGTTTTTGAATTTGCTGGTGTGTTTTTGCTTTGCTGGTGTGTTTTTGAATTTGTTGGTGTGTTTTGCCCTTCAGGGCTTTCGTAGAGGACAACAACCAGAAACAGCTTATCACATGGGGATCCCACATGAGGTTAACGAGGGTGCGCGGCACACAGAAGGATCGGACGTTCAGGTCAGGACAAAGGTAATGTTGGGATAAGATCTTTATCAGTTTGGAAGCCATTAAGAAAAAAATGTTCGTCTTGTTTTATCCTGTTCAACACTTAGGTGTAATTTTGGGGGGCCGGGAACCAATTAATTGGTTTTCCATTATTTATTAAGGGAAAAATTCGATCAGAACTCAAACTTTTTAGGATTCGATCTGGATTTAAAACGGATTAAGTTCGAGAACCGAGGTACCACTGTACATACATAATAAACATGATCACGTGATTATAATGTTTGTTAATGTCATATAATGTTTGATATTGATATAAATACAGCTATTATGCTATGTTAGGATGTTATGGTGTAGTTACATGCTGCTTCTGAATGTTCTACAAATGCATTATAAAGGCATAAGGCACAGTAAATGTAAATCGTTACCTAACTTTCTAATGCAAAGAAAAGCATTCCTTATGCTTCATAAAACTTTTGACCTTTAAGATGACCTTTGTAAATACTGACTCACAACAAAATACTAACAAAATATTAAAATACAGATAACAGACAAAAAATATATACCTTTTACTGCCAACTCCCTCAGTTTGGGAAAAGCAGTATCCAATGGGCTTATCATCAGGGCAGCTGTCCACTTGGAGAGAGGCAGACTGTGAGAAAAATAAATATGAGGTTTTTGTGTGGGATGGATTGGTGGCTTTGAGGCTAGGGATCTGTGCCAGCAACTGGAAGGTTGCTGGTTTAAATCTCACGAATGCCCAGAGTATTTCTACTCCATTGGGCTCTTGAGCAGGGCCCTTAACCTGCAATTGCTTCATCCTGGGTATGACATTAATCTACATCCAGTCCTACAGGCTGGTCCTCTAAATTTCAGGGAAACTTTGGGGGTTAGTGACAGGATTGGCACTCCAGCTGCTGGAAAAAACACACTCTCTTCCATTCGGACTGGCGTGGTGCTGAGGTACCATCAGCTGCACTCAGGTTCTCACCCCTGAGGTGGCTTATGTGATGGGTGCGGCAACACACTGCATCAGTGTGCTCCTTACCTCTGCGCTGCGTGTGCACAATCACTGCGCCAACCCACCAACACTCTCGCTGCTCTTACATGGCAGTGACTCACCTTTCCTGTCCTCCTTGCAGTAATACTGTGAAACAGCCCATCCGTCAACTTCTTCTGTGTTTTCAACCTCACCACTCCATCACCAAGGTCATAGGAAAGCTGAACTTCCCCACCAATGAGCTCCAGAGCCAAAAATTCAGAACTTAAATTGTCACCATGGTTGTGCAAAAGCAGAGAATTTTCCCGCACAGTAGCCAGCTCAAAGAAGATCACATTATTTCTGGGATCCAGCGGGGGGAATTCCATGTATGACAACTCCTCAAAGCCATAGCTCTGGTCCTCACAGTGTTCCCCCCCTGTACCTGAAAACACATGAATGGAATAATACTAAATAACTAAATTTGCACAAGAACATAAACATACCCTTACTGGTAGTTTCATTAGGAATACTTGTTTACCTTTTTGTTAAATAGCAGATCTGCTGGGACTTTTAGACACAGCATTATTTAGGGTTGATTTATAAGATGACTTACAAAAAGAGACCACATTTCATGACAAAGATAGAAATTTAGAATAAGATATAGGATATACCTGCAAGTAGGTCCATACTAGGATATGTATACTGGCAAACAGTGTACTTTCTTACCAAATGGACAGTCACAAGTGTATCCTATGGGAACATTAATGCAACTTCCCTGGAGGCAAGGCGATGACACGCAATGGTCCACAACATGCTCACAGAGGTCCCCTGAATAGGTAACAAAAGAACATTCATTTTCACTTAAAAACGAAAGCTTAAAATTCATCTGGTGTTAGTATGATTAAATGCGATATTCCATCCATCCATTTTCCACAACCTGTTGACCAGTGCAGGTCACTTTGACGGGAATGCAGTCCTTTACGATACAGTATATGCAATATAAATCAGTGACAGCAATGCTACTAGATCGTCAACCAGGCACAACATAAGTATGGATGATAATCACCTTCAAATCCAAACTGGCAGGAGCAGTGAAATGTCCCTGCTATGTTTACGCAGGTTCCCCCATTGTGGCAGGGGGTGCTCTGGCATTCATCAATATCACTGGAACAGTGCTTGTCTGTAAAACCCCTCATGCACTGGCAGGAAAACCCACCAGGGTAATTGATGCAGGTGGCCCCATGTTTACATGGATCTTTGTTACATTCATCAATGTCTGTTTCACACCTTGTGCCAGTAAAGCCGGTCAAACAAGAGCAGTTAAATATTTCCACCTGCCTTGGGGAAACCAGTATGACTGCTGGGCTCTCCAAAACTGCAAAGTCCTGACTGATGTAAATATTTCTGCTACAGGTGGCCCCATTTTGGCAGGGACTAGTGAGGCAAGGGTCGCTGGTGATGTGAGAGATTTTCACATGACTCCGAGCTTCCAGCACATTCTTCTGAGCAGCACAGAGGCCACTTGCCACTTCACCACTGAGATACTGTCCATTGTAGCTTTTAAATGCAGCCAATAGAAGAACAGATTCTCCTGAATCCTTAACCCCAAACACGTGGCTTTTAGAAGCCTGGAGGTTAAACACACCATCTAAAGCTTTTATAAATTTCAGATACTCAAAAGACAAGAAATAATTGAAAGATGGAGAAGAAACATAAAAAAGCACACAGTTGTTCACTGAAGCATCAATGAACCCTTTATAATTCACATAGATGCTGCTATTAACTGAGGGGTGAATATAATCATTCGCTTCAACACTAATATTATAGGTGGCCTCTCCCTCATATGGAGATGACCACAAATCACAGTTACCCAAAGGAAAGTTAAACATGTGTGTAGGTCCAGTTTTGATGCTGCAGTTGAACACATCCATCTCATCTGGATCATTTGGTTGGACATTACCAATGAGTCCTCCTGGGAAAGACTTGCCATAATACTTGACCTCAATGTATATGTTCCTTGGAGCAGAAGGGTTGTCATTCTCATCCAAAACCCTGATCCGAACTGTTGCTGTAGACGATAAGGGGGGGTCACCAGCATCTTGGACCACCACAAGGAGTGAGTACTTTGGGTTACGTTCACAATCCATTGGCTGCGTGGTGGACAATATTCCATCAAGTGTCAGCGAGAAACCACTTCCTATGATAGGTTTCACAAGTTGGTATGTAAACGGCCCTTGGTTTGGGGAAATATCAGCATCAGAGGCATTTAAAATTGTAACAACGGTTCCATATGGCTGATTCTCTAGCACAGAAACTTCAGTGGAATACAAAACTGGGGCATTGTCATTAACATCTTGCACCATCACGACAACATTTGTGCTTCCTGTGGCTGGTGGGGAAGCACTGTCAATAGCCGTAACAGTCAGGTTGTAAACAGGCCATCTTTCCCTGTCCAAGAAGGCATTTGCAGTGATGTCTCCAGTGACAGGATGAATAGTGAAGGATCTATTAGTGTTCCCACTCTCAATCCTGTAAAAAAAATGGCGCCACTCTATTTTGGAGTCTTGGTCTTCAGCTTGTACTTGGGTGACTAAGGCCCCTAGAGCACAGTCTTCACTAATTTCTGCAATGTACTGCTCAAAGTGAAATTGAGGAGGATCATTTGCATCCAGGACATTGACCCATACAAGGGTTTCATCAATGTCAGTCCCATTAATACTACCCCTGTTCTTTGCCAAAATTTGTAAAACCACTGGAGTATGACTGTGTTTCCTTAAATCACCTGCAATAAATAATTCTCCACTATGTTTGTCAATATTGAACATAGCCCTTTTGCTTGAGCCAAATAGCAAATAAAATACTTCTCCATCAGGGCCCAGATCATAGTCGGTGGCTGACACTTTGCCAAGTCGAGTACCTGCTGGCATACTTTCAGAAACAGTATAGTTATACTGGCTTTTTCTAAATTTTGGAACAAATTCATTAAGCCCTGTGATTTGGATATAGACATGCACCACACTGAAATGGGCTAAAGTTCCGGTGTTGGAGGCCTTCACTAACAGCTCAAAAGCTTGATGCACTTCAAAATCAAACATATCACGAGTGGTAAGGGTCCCATTTTTGGAATCCACAGAGAATAAATCTTGATCTCCTGTCAACAGTGAGTAGGTTATTTCTGCATTTGCCCCAGAATCCCTATCGCTAGCTTTTACCTGTGTGACTGTTGTTCCTAGCGGTGCATTTTCTGGCACCTGTACTCTGTATTCCATAGTAGAGAAAACTGGAGGGTTGTCATTCATGTCCTCGACAATGACTGTAACATTAAGTTCTCCTGTTTTTGATATCCAGCCTCCATCCTTGGCAATGACACAAAGGAGATGAACTTGGTTTATTTCATAATCCAACCCTTTAATAAGTGTAATCAGGCCAGAAGTTTGTCCAATGGAAAACAACTCATTGTCATTCCCACTTTTAAAAGCATAAGACAGAAGCCCATTGATTCCATAATCCTTGTCTTCAGCATGTACTCTCCCAATAATGAAGCCTATAGGCACATCCTCTGGGGCCAAAAACAAGACCAAGGGTTCAGAAAAACGTGGAGAAAAGCGGTTCTTCTCGGTAATGACAAAATTAACATTCGTTTCAGATGAAAGAGGGGGCATGCCTTTGTCTTTTGCCATAACAATGAGGGTTAACATGATATTCAGGCTTTGCCTCAGGAAATCCTTTAGACGCACCTGTCCACTATAAATATCCACTTCAAAGAAAACAGATGCATTTCCACCAATAGCTGTATACTCTATAGCTGTGGCCCTGGACTGATAATCCTCATCCACAGCTGACAGTTGGATCACTGTAGTTCCCACATCCAAATTATAAGGGATATGTAGCACAGGGTTAAAAGGCAGAAAATTTGGTGCAAAGTAATTGTAAGGCACAATGGTCACAATGACAGTTGTGTTACTTCGATACGGATCTTCACCACAGTCTAGTGCCACTACTGTAAAGCTAAGGCTCTGAGATAATAATTTGTTGAGCAAGACTGGCTGCTTGGTTGCAATGTCTCCGGTGGATGCATTTACTCCAAAAAAGTTATTTGGAGGCTGAATATAGTACAGAATTTGGCCATTTTGTCCGATGTCAGCATCTGAGGCTTTGACCTGCATTACAAATATCCCTTGGTTTGTGGTTTCTGTGATAGTTACAGCATATTGGGACTGTGAAAATACAGGACCGTTGTCATTGATGTCTAAAATATCTACAGTGACATCTGTACCAATGCTCCAAGCTGAATCATTAGCAATAACTTTAATTATGTAACGACTCTGAATCTCTCTGTCTAAAGTCATTGTGATTACTAAGCTCCCACTTGTTTTCTCAATAGCAAAAGGAAACCTCACACTTGATGACTGGTTGTTGACAATTGTATAGGAAATAACAGCATTTTCACCAATGTCCTCATCTGTGGAGGTTATCTGAATGACAGTGGATCCGATTGGTGCATCTTCAGAAACCTCAGTGTGAAAGATCTGTAAAAACCGAGGAGCATGGTCATTCTTATCCAGAACAGTTACATACACTATTGCAGTGCCTGTGTTCAAAGTATTGTCCTTGTCTACTGCTTGAATGGTTAATTTATAACCCAAATTTTTTTCCCTGTCTAAGCTCCTTAATGTTTGTATAATGCCAGTGTTTGCATTAATCATGAAATCTCCATCCACGTTCCCCATAACAATGCTGTATTCCACCTGCCCATAAACTCCTAAATCTGCATCGATAGCCAGGACTTCACAGACCACGCTTGCTGGTAGATTCTCAAACACTTCACACATGTACACACTCTTGGTAAAAACTGGAGAGTTGTCATTCACATCTCTAATATGTATGTGAACCTCAGCATACGTGGAAAAAGGAGGAAAGCCTGCATCTCTAGCTTCAATACAAAGTTGGAATTCCTTATATGATTCATAATCCAAAGGGGCTCCTATTGTCAGCTCCCCCGTTTCTTGGTCTAATTGGAACATCAACTCAAAGTTTCCAGAGGCCAGATAATATGAGACTGGGCCTTTTCTGGTTGTTTCCGCTGTAACTATAGTGATAAGCATGTCCAATGGATCATCTTCCGATACCCAGTATTCAAAGGCATCCACTGACAAAAGTGGAAATTCCAACACATTCTGGAACCGGATCGTAACAGTTGTGCTGTCAGACTTAGGATCGTTACCCCCATCTTCCACTCTTACACCAATTGTGATGTCTTCTTCTACCTTAAGTTCATCAGAAGTAAAAACTGTCCCTGTAAATGGATTGATGGAGAACCAATCTGCATGTCGGCCAAATAAGGAAAAGGTGAGCAGTGCATTTACTCCAGTATCCTCATCCATTGCACTTACAGTACAAACAATTGAACCTGTTAAAATAAAAATGAATGTGTAAATATACACTGAAAAATAAACTGGTGTAATAGAACAGTGTTTCCCAACCTGGTTCTTGGAGACCCCCAGACAATACATATTTTTGCTGTCTATCAGCTCCCAACACACCCATGCCAGGTATTTGTATTTCTTGACTGTCAAGAAAATGGGATGGAGCAAAAATGTGGATTGTTTAGGGGTCCTTGTGAACTGGGTTGGGTAACACTGGAGTAGAGAACAACTACTGCCTAACAAAAAACATTTAAATCAGTGGCCTGCTTTAGTACAATTGTCAGTCTTACCTCTGACCAGTGTGGTGGGAATATTAGCCACATACGGACCATTGAGAAACCTGGGCCGTTGATCATTGACATCACTGACATTCACAGATACCGTGACTGAGCCATTTAGGGGATGGGTAGGATGCATGTCCCTGCCCACCACAGTCAGCCTGTAGCTATTCACGGCCTCTCTGTCTAAAGCAGCTGTGGTGATCATATGTCCCAAATCATCAATGGTGAAAGGAACATTCTCGTTTTCTATAAAGTACCTGAAACATATGATTATTGGAAAAATAAATTCATGCATTTGATGTAGGTTAGAAATGATTCAATGATTTGTTTAGCAGGATTATAAAAATCAATATACTCAAATATGTATAGCTATAACATATAGCTATCTATGTATGTATGTGTGTGTGTGTGGATCTACAGTATGTAGCAATTTTTGTGTCCTTGTTTCACTACCTTATTTCACTATTGATACCATCATCAAGGTCAGAGGCATGTATCATTAAGAATGTACTTCCTGTAGGAATGTCTTCTCTCACAACAGCAGTGATTAAATTTTCGACAAAAATCGGTGGGTTATCATTGACGTCATCCACTATAATCTGTATGGTGCCAGTTCCTGTTAAAGGTGGCGTGCCTGGAGAATGAAGTCACAGATTAATACATGCATTGCACACATTTATCATATTGCAGTTAATAACATTTGTTTTCCAGACTGCTGATGTTGTCAGTTTAATGCATATGTTAAGTATGCGATTTGCATGAGAAAACGGGCAACCCACTGGTTTGAAATCTCCAGCAATGGCAGCAATGGTACAATGTTCAGTGATGCATTTCAGATGGTACAATTACAAACAATTCAATGATGATCCAGAAAGTCAGGTTCAGTAATTCAGAAATACAGAAGAGACAAGAAATGCTATTAATAAATAACAATAGTAAGCTCATATCTATTTTGGAGAGGAAACTGAGGCAGCTTGGTGCTGTCTGAGGATAGCAGCTGAGTATACAAGCTACTGATTTTTTTTGTAAAGCCTGATCTGAGTTCCCATGGGAAAGAGACAGAGATGTATGACATGGAGCTAAAAATCTATGATCAGTGGTATTACCGTGCACTGTCAGCCAGTCCACCTGAAACCAATAAAGTAACCAACAGGAACTGGTTTAAACAGGTTTGTGATTGACATCGCACAATAATATATCCCATCACAGGCTTCAAAGCTTCATTTCTTGTTTCACATGCAAAGGCTTCAAGAATCACCCATTATCTGGCTGCGGTAAAGCTGTCACACAGAGTGAGTCTGCTTATTGCTGAAGTTGCATATAATCTTCTAGCACTAAACAACAAATACATGTTACCAAAACGCTGATTACATTTGAATCCATTAATACACTCCACTAAATTTGGTAATATTATAATAAAATGAATGTGATTAAATACTGTATATGCTGTCATGCAGAGAAAATTACCAAAAGTCTGAAATATAGACATAAAAAAGCCCATTGCATCACTCTGGAACTACTTTGGTTTCGAGTATAATACTAACTACTGTTACCTCACAAATTATTTTGCTACTGACAACAGGGTTTATCTGTAAGAAGATCCTACTGGTAATAAAGGTAATTATACCCAAACTCAAAGTTTTATTTTTTTGTGCTATTATTGGACATTTCATGGTCTGGTTGGCCTGAACTCTCTGTTTTGACTCGACATTTGGATAAGTTCACTCTTTACTGTCAACACTGATAGTGCTGTATAGTGCAGAGACAAATCATGGCCCTCATCAAGGTACTCCATGTCAGCAAGTCCACTGGGCTATCTCTCAGTAACATATCATTTTAGTTTGTTGAAACAGATATTTGAGACACACACAACTCCTGATGTATAATTCACAACAAACATTGTTTTCTGTTGTTCTCCTGACAGAGATGTTTCTCTGGCCTGCAGTTGCAGTACATGCTGAGAATGTTTTATCACACATTTGGGATGTGACAGAAGTAATATTGGATATTTGTGGGTTGGGTGAAAAATTAAAGAGTGAAGTTCTTTGGCGACACTGCATTTGTCTTTTTCCACCATCCACATATTCTTATTTCAGTCGGTACAATGGAAGGGTTGAAAAAAAGAATCACACAATTAACAATGTAAAACAGTTTGCTTCATTTCCACAACTATTTAACCCGTATGTTATGAAAAACAAAAATTTGGCTAAAAATTACCATGACCAAACTTGAGAGTTTTCTGTCTGCATGCAATAATGATAGATTGGGTGATTTCAGAATAAATACACATTTGCAGTCAGTCCTCCAGCTGAGAGGGGAAAACTGGCTACTGAATGCTAATATTCTGGACCACATTAAGACAGAAAATTGTAGCATACTAAATGAAAAACTCATCTGGTAAAAATAATAAAAATCATATATTGCGTCAAAGCATTTGAAGTTGCTTCTACCTAATATTTTTTTAAATGTTCATGAATTTGCTTAAGTACAATTTTTTACAAAAACTCTACGAAAATTCTACGGCTTTCCATGTTATTTTTCTTGCTAAATTAGCTTAATTTGCTCCATTTTTTTCTGATGCTTATCCAGCTGCTCAGCTCAAAGTGGATGTATTCAGAAAATACTACATATATATGTACAGTGGTACCTCGGTTTTGAACTTAAGTTCGAGTTCTGATTGAATTTTTCCCATAAGAAATAACGGAAAAGCAATTCATTTGTTCTTGGCCCCCCAGAAATTATACCTAAATATGTTTTTTTTTTTTTGCATTTGAACACAAAATGAACAGGATAAAACAAGAACAGCATTTTTTCTTAATGGCTTCCAAAACGATAAAGATCTTATTCCAACATTATCGTCCGCTCCTTCCGTGTGCCACGCCCCTTCGTTAACCTCGTGTGGTATCCCCATGTGATTGGCTGTTTCTGGTTGTTGTCATTAGTCCTCTGCATTAAGTCCGCGTTTCAGTTTGTTTCCCCAGTCAGGTCATTAGGTGCAATCCACTTGCATACAGCTGGCTTAAAGCAACGCATTCTGATCCTGACGCAATGCATAACGGTTAGATGCATTGCGACCTCTCACCCAGCTGCACAAACTGGAACCGCCTCTGTGACCACACACCTTTGCCCTTATTGGCTGAAGAGTTTAGTTACACGCATGACATTTGTATCCCAGGCAGTTCCAATGCGTTATCTGCTATTTCTCCCAAATATCACGTAAAGCAGTGAAAACTGGTATTAATTTACCTGATGAAATAAAATTTAAATAAATTACATAAATTCACTAATCGTGCACGTAAGTTAGTGGTTTATTTATTTTTAGTTACTGTAATGATGCGCTGCTTCTTTTTGTTAATCGTCTGGTCTGTGAAGAATGCATTCTAGTTGCAAGAATTGCATTGTAGTACAACTCATTTCCTGGCGCATACAATTTATAATAGGTCAGCGTTCACGGTTCGACTTTTGATATTCAGAACAAATTCTAGGTCAAACTGGTTTGTTGGACTTTCAAGAAATTTGAGTTCTAATCAGTTTGATAACTGATGTACCACTGTATATGTATATGTGCCAACATCCTTCTGACAATGTTTACACAGAACGTCATGCTGGCGAGTAATTAAATGTAATATTTTTATTACTAGATAGAGGTTGCTTTTTCTTGTAAGAGATCACAATATACAGATTTTAGCTTGGGGTACAAAACCAATTGTGCTTATTAAAAAACACTATAATGCTGTATTGTGTATTATGTTAATTTTTTTAAATCCACTTTCAGATTTTATATTTTGATCTTCTATCATTGCTTAATTGTAATCAAACATACAACATTTTAATAGAAAGCAAAATAAATTATGAAGTGTAATTCATTTAGGTAACTTCAAATAAAGTAGCGATACAGGAGCTGGATTGTAATAATTTGAAATATAGATGTCAAACAAATCAGAAAATCTATCAGAGCAATGGAAACACTGTTAAGCCAACAAAAGCTTTTTAAAATTGTGTTTGAGAATCACATTTTATGTAGGTACACTTCGGAAATAGTTCCATCAACAGTAACTAACTCCATCTTTTCAGGAATTGTTCAGTAAATAATGTTTCACAATAGCTGTATAATGGAGACAGAAGGAAGTCAAAAGCAAGTCAAGTCAGAAACAATCAAATTAGCTGACTAGCTTTGTATAAGATAGTGATTCATTTCTATCGGACATGGAAACATTACCTGAGTCAACAGCAATTATATGTAATGTGTACTGGCTTCTGTGCTCTCTATCCAGACTTTGAAGCATTTGAAGTGTTCCATTGGGAGAGAGTGAGAAGAGGTCTTCCTCATTACCCATTTCAATGAAAAACAACAGCAGGGTGTTCAGATCTTCATCAACAGCTGATACCTTGACAATTCATAGCAAGAAAAATAGCTTAGTTATTTGTCTATGCTAATTTTACACAAGGAAAATCATATAAAGGAAGCTATTTTATTTTGATAAGGTTCGCTGTTACCTGATGAATAATTTGAGGGGAGTCCTCATTCTCCAATACATGGAGTGTCACTGATGGTGGAGTTATTAGAGGAACACAGTCATTGATGTCAGTGACGGTAATCTGGACAATGGCTGTAGCAGACCTCTTAGGAACTCCCTGGTCTACAGCAAAAACAGTAAGTATGTGTGTAGGAAGCCTTTCGCGGTCTAGCTTGTCCTTCAGGGACAAAACCCCACCCACTGCTTCCAACAGAAATGGTGAGTCCTGGGATAGATGATACTGTAGAAGTCCATTAGACCCAGCATCAGTGTCATAAGCATGGACCTGGAGTAGACTGGTCCCTCTTGGTAGATCTTCACTTACTGTCACATTGTAGAAGCTCCTGGAGAAAGCTGGGTCATTGTCATTCACATCCTCAACAAAAACTGTTACATTTATTGAAGTGGACAACTGGGGAATTCCTTTATCTCGTGCCGTTAGACGAACCTTAAAAACATTAACTAACTCCCTATCCAGTGGTTCTTCCAGATAAACTCTGCCAGTTGTGGAGTTAATATTGAATCTGCTTCCAGACCAATTTTGCAGCTCATATAATACATGACCATTTAATCCAGAATCCAGATCCACCGCTTGAACGACCATGATTTCTGTCTGGATTGGAGTGTCTTCTGGGATATGAATCGTGCCAGTGGACTTGAAGGACGGCGCATTGTCATTCACATCCTTGACAAGTATAGTAACGCTTGCTGTGCCGGTAAGACGTGAGCTCAAAGGCTGGGCGCAGTCACTCACCTGGATTGTCAGAATATATAAAGACATTGTCTCCCTGTCAAGCCCTTTCTGCAGACAAAGACTACCACTGTGACTCACTGCAAATCTGCCATGTTCGTTTCCTGCGGCCACTGTCCAGTTTAGTTCTGCATTCACGCCTGTTAAACAGAACATTACAAAGGCAAATCAGCATATGCAGCAGGCTCTATCAAGAGCACAAAGAATTTAGTCTTAAATTTTTTAATGCTTTTTAATATTCATCATAAAATTAAGCTTTTACAAAGTCATGAACACTGTCACTGTAACAGCCTCGGCACATCTGCGGGTCCTTGAGCAAGGCCCTTAACCCCCTGCTCCCTGGGCGCTGCTATGGGTGGCTGCCCTTCGCGGACAACTTGGTCCACAAAGACCAAGTTGAGGGAGGCGTAAAAACTATTTCCCCATGGGGACAATAAAGGGTTGATTATTATTTATATTTCATTTTCACTGCATATTTATGCAAATATTGTGTAGTATTGTTGTATACAGATAATGCCAATATTTAATCAAGATGAACATATTCAGAAATTTCTCTCTGAAAATATGTGTGATCCTTTTCATTTAAAGGTCATTAATTACAAAGAACATGCATTTGGGAATACAGGGAGATTGGCTCTGCTTTCAGGATAAAGCAGCTGGCTTCAGTGAGTTTTGTGACTTAGATTTAAATCTAAATAAGCCACAATAACTTCAGTTTTAAAAGACGCTTTTTTTTGGGGGGAGGAGGTTGTGCTTGTAACTGGAAGGGAGTATTTGGCAGCAACACTGGGCTGCCATGTAAGTAAACGTCAAGCACAGAGAAAGAGATCCACTGAGCCGTGAAAGTAACAAAGCCTGATGATAGCTTTGTGTCATCTGCTGCTCAGATCAACTGAGTTTGTGTTTTGTCATATGTTAGTCGAAGAATGTCACAAGGAATTGGCTCATAGACAGACAAACACACTTAGCAACAGTAACAGATAGATACAGATAGATAGATACAGGAAGATACTGTTAATTGATACCACGCTCATCTCAGGCTTTTATCAAAGGCAAATGAATCTTTGCATAATTATACAACAGATATTTCACTTGGCAATTAACCTCTTTTTTACCTTGAAGTTGCTACTGTTCATACTGACCGCTATCTGCATCTGTGGCATTAAGGATGAGGAAACAGGTGCCCACAGAGGCATCCTCCGCCACGGCAGCCGAGTAGCCGTCCAAACTGAAAATGGGTGGGTTGTCATTGACGTCGATAATGTTGAAATACACCCTGAGCCGGGCTGCCTGAGGCGCACGGCTGCGCGATCCTACTGTGAGGATGTAGTACTGCTCAGACTCATAGTCCAGGGTGCGGGTCAGCGTAAACTCGCCGGAGACCGGATCCAGCAGAAAGAGGCCACCCCCGTCGTCGTCCACCAGCACGCTGTACGCCAAAGGCTTACCCCTTTCAATTCTCCCCACCACTGTTCCTGTTAGAAGCAAGAATTACATTTTCAGAGGAGATCATTTATGCAATTTCTGTCCAGATCTACTTGTGATTGTGTTAATATCACTGTGTATGTGCAAATAATATGCGTAATACATACACACACATACACACAAAAAAAATGTACTGTCCAAAGGACTGCATTTTAATTTGCGATATCAAAACATACCTGCAGATAAAAATTTTCAGCGCTTTTTCTGAGTAAAGTGGCAAACCCTATTTGCGATACAAATGTAAAAGTCATGAGATGAAACACTTGTGTAATCCTACTGTCAATGGTGAATTAGACCAGCACAACAGCCCTCACATTTACACTGAATTTTATAATAGCTGGCAGTCATAGAGTAAAGAACACAGGCTTGTCACAGTAGTATTCCAGGCCAGTTCTCGGGAGGTGTTCTGCTTATGTGCCCCTACAGGTACTTACCTGGAATTACTCCAGTAAAAATATCCAGCTATGAGAATGAATATAAATAGAAGCTGTAAATCGCTTTGGAACAAAGTGTCAGCTATGAAACTAAAATAATGTTAAAAAAATTGAGGACATAATATAAGAGGGAGCGAAATAAGCGCTTTCTTACGACTACTGTACTCACCTGGGGCTGTATCCTCTCTTACTTCAAAAGAGTACACAGATTTAGAGAAAGCCAGCAGGGCAGAGCGCTTAATCCTGCGGTATACACCAAAGCCATTTGCACCCATCTTGTCTGCAGAAGCATTTTGGGGCAGAGGATCCATTGCAAGTGAGTATTGCTCACCAAAACTATAATTCCAATACTTAAAATAATGCCCATCAATCATATCCAGAACAGCAACACAGGCAACAAGGATGTTCAAAACCTGTAGAGATGAGCAAAGGGACATCAATTTCAGGGCAAAAAAAACTTCAAGTTTTTGATCCTGGACTGGAGTCCACTGACAGAACTACAGAATACATCAAAATACACACAGAGATTGTTATAACAGCAGTTCGAGTAATGTGTGTGAAAGCTTATTCTTGCACCCATGTCCCAGAGCAAAATAAACATAGAGTTAAAAACATTTCCCCCGCTAAACCTATGATAAAGAAATATTTAACATGACAAGAATACAAACCTTTGTAAACATATACCAGTCATTCAGTCTACCACAACCAAGCACCTATACTCGTTACCAAGCAGAAAAAGGCTGGTATGTCTGACCCTTTTCTTAAGTTAATATAGCAACACTATACTGTTAGTTGAGACACTTATCTTTCTAGCTGAGCTAGCTTCCCCAAGATCTCTTTCACTGCCTCTCCATTAAACGTCACTGTGTTGCATTATTCTCCTCCCTGGGGACTCCCTGTTGTTTGGCATTACAATGACAACCTGTCCTTCGATCACACTGAAAAAAAAGTTCCCAGAAAGATAGTCTTCATCCTTCACCAAGACAACTCAGTTAATATATTTAGCTATTTCTTTTTGTTTATGAAATCAGGGGCTCTCATGAATACCTCTTATCGAATGGAAAGTTACCGCGACAAGCAGGCAGTTTTTCTGTAGCTAAATCTGCCTTCAAATAGATTTAAACTCGACTTCTCCAGTTTCATTTAAAGGGAATTAGTCTGATCCTACTATAGCAGCAGATGTGTACTATAACAGCGAGCCTCTAGGCACATAATAACAATTCAATGAAATCACAGAAACAACGTTAAACATATAGTTACTGCAGCTTTAAACCAACGTGATCATATTTTAGATAATACTAGTAATAAAACAAGACCCTGGTAAACACCGGTCATTAGTCGTTCTGGAAATAAAAGTGTGAATTGCAATTTGATTAAAAAAAATAACTTAAAAATCCAGTAACTTATTTGCGCAGATATAAACAGTTAGTACTTACCACCATGACGAACAGTAGACTTAATGAATCCTTACAGTACGAATTTTGCGTACATTCTTTAAGACCTCCCAGATCTTTGGTCCACAATTATTGAAATTTGTATAAAGCGCTACCGAAAGTTTCTTTTTTGAGTATTATTAATTACTGACACTTACAAAGATTGCTCTTAGTGAATCTACCTTGCAAAACATCCCCATTCACCGATGCTAACGCGGTCAGTTAGCGGGGGCTGTGGGTGGGTTTAATTTCACTTGGTTTGGTTCAGGGCGGGGGCAGCCTAACCTGAATGTGAGAATTTAGTAGTAGCCGTAGTAGTAGTAGTAGTAGTAGTAGTAGTAAAATAATAATAATAATAAATTAAATAGTTTACAAAAATAATTCACAACAAAAGAACAGCAATCGCATATTAACTGAATTTTAATTTCTTGCAATAATCCCCGTTAAATCAACTCATGAACTACTATATATAGCTTTTAAAAGTCTGCCAACAAACTGATTAGCCCACAGGCAGTATACATCGCCATGTTTTTATAATGTACTCTTGGTGGATTTAGTTACTGCTGCATTTAATTGCGTGATAGAAATAATTGTAACATTTGTTTGATCAGAAAATACTGATAGCATTTTTATATCACGTGGACTTTTTTTTCTGAAACGTTTAGTAGCTTTACCTAATTTTATGAACAAGATGTGCTTTCTTAGTCATCTTTAATAAAAGGGAAAAATCCTTCTGCACCCAATCTTGAATGTGAAGCAATTCTCTTTTAAGGGCAAGGCCATGATCCCTGAGATAAACCATTAATGCAGAGTTGTCTGTGAGTTGTCTACTTAAATATGTTTCTGCAAAGCTTTTAAATTCTCATTCACTGGACTACACATTACATTCACTCGGAGGTGCTGAGGAGAATTACAGTGAGAAGTTACCAAAGAACCTTCAAAGCCTTTCTAAAGGAAGGAATTCAGGCAAAGAAAAAGCACAAAGTATCAGCCTGGCTTGAATCAACAGTTTCCAAGAATCCCAAACGGTCTCTGCAGTGAATTTCTCTGAAAAAGAGTGCCCCTTCTTTAGCCTAATAAACATGCAGTTTCATTTGTGGGCCAAACAAACCCTATTTAAGCAGCATGACATCTCTTTATAGAAAGAAGGTTTGTTCCTTGGTATCTGAGAGAACATATTAACCTGCATTCTGTGGAATCAGAGACCCTAAGGTTTGGATAACATTTTCAACTGTAGTTTCTGGTTTGAATACTTGGAAAACAGCTGTAAAATACTGTTGGAATACTTAAGACACAAAGTACCATTCTTACTTGTGTTTCATTATGTTGTGTGGAAATCGGGGTTTATTTGAGAAGAGGTCAATTTTATATGATGCTATATCAGGATGATTTAGCACATCCTCTAATTCTGAGTTTACTAATTCTAATCCTACCTCTGCTTGACATGTGATCCTGCTTTTAAACTCTCCCCACGTACATAACTTTAATGTGTCTCTAGGCTGCTTTGTATTCATTAGCTTACATTATTCTGCTTTGGAAATCGGAAATGTAATTTTTTTAACTATTTGGTACATTTATATAAAAAGAGACCTAATCAGCTTCATGTTCATAAAATAAATGCTTGAATTCTTCAGCAGGAGAAATATTCATAGCTGGAGAAACTGCATCATACTCTATGCGATTCACAAACATATTCATCTTTAAAATTTTACTTTACATTACTTTAACTTTGAATGCAGTTATTTTACCTACAAATGTCCCCTAGCCACACCCTTATTTTTCTTTGATATTTGTCTTACGTTTGATGTAATCGATTCATACTGTGGTCATTTCAGAGTTGTAAAACTGTTCTTTATGCATTAGTACATACATACATATACACACTATATGGAAGAAATATATGGACACCTGGTCATTACAGGAACTTATTATGACATGGAGTTGGTCCCCCTTTCCTTCACCGCCATAACGGATGCCACTATTCTGGGAAGTGTATCTGTGAGAATTTTTACCCATTCATCCAGAAGAGCTTTTGTGAGGTCAGACCCTAATGTTGGATGTGAAATTCTGGCTCACAATCTACATTCTACTTCATCCCAAATGTGTTTGATGGGGTTGAAGTCAGGGCTCTATGTGGGCCAGTCAAGTTCTTCCACACCGAACTTACCCAGCCATATCTTTATGGACCTCGATTTGTGCACAGTCAAGCTGGAACAGAAAAGTGCCTTCCCCAAACTGTTCCCACAAAGTTGGAAGCATAGAATTGTCCAAAATGTCTTGGTATGCTGAAGCATTAAGAGTTCCCTTCACTGGAACCAAGGGGCCTAGCCTAACCCATAAAAAATAGCCCCATACCATTATCCCTTCTCCACAAAATTTTAGAGCTAGCACAATGCAGTCAGGCAGGTAATGTTCTCCTAGCAACTGTCAAACCCAAACTCATCCATTCGACTGCCAGACAGAGAAGCGTCATTCATCACTCCGCAGAACACATTTCCAATGGTGGCGTGCTTTACATCACTCCATCCGACAGCTGACATTGCGCTTGGTGATGTGAGGCTTACATGCAGCTGCTCGGCCATGGAAGCCCATTCCATGAAGCTCCTGACGCAAAGTTTCTGTGCCGGGATTAATACCAGAGGAAGTTTGGATCTCTGCAGTTATGGAGTCAAACTGCTGGCGACATTTACACACTATGTATTATAGCACTTGGCGACTTCCCTCTGCTAGTTTAGTTTCTGTTGTTCCTAAACATTTTCCCTTTTCAATAATGCCCCTTACAGAAGTTTCATGATCTGACTTATTGCAAAAGTAGCATCTTCCCACCGAGCACCAGAATTATCACAACAAGTGTCGTGTTGTGTACACTTCACCCAAAACCTGTATGTTATTCAATATAACCAATTTTATATTAATGAGCAGTTACTGTACGGTGCAAGGTACAGAGTACAACTTCACTCCAGGAGCTAGTGGCCATCTGCATGTTTTATGGTCTTATCTTAGGGAATAGTGATTTTTTTTTGTAATTCCTCACTTCGGCTTATCAACTTATTCAACATGTCTGTGCCAAGTATAAACCAGATTTATTAGAATGAGTTTCTGCAGCTTCATGGCACTTATTGTGCTTGCTCACTCACACACAGGTTGACAAGCATGACTGTGATTGCTCATTCAAGAATTCAAAGTCAGAACAGTTACAAGTGGACAGGAGTAGTGGGAAAAGGCAGGCAAGTCTCCCTGACCTTAGTCATGAGGACATACATTCCAAGAGTGACCTATTGAATGAGTTAAGTAATTATTACACATATGTAAGTGGTGTTTGTTTGTGGCCCTGTTTTTAAAATGTACAAATGTGACAAATGGTTCTGAATTCCATGCCACATCAGAGTAGCCTTTGTCCCCCCGTCCCTAATTTAATCGTGTCTATTCTCTCACGCTACCCAATTCTATCCCGCTAATTTTCTAGTCATTTAGCCTCTGTCTGTTTTGGTGTACGTGTTATTAGATGAAATAATTAAACGTTTTCTTTGTCATTGCAGCTGCTGTCAAACAGTGGGACCACAGTGCCACCGACACTGATGTATCATGTGCCATGGCAGACCAGCTAAGACATGCTACTGGGCATTCTGGCTTGGAGGCTACATACTTAAAAATAATTCAAGGACAGCATTTTTTAAAGAATTTTTTATCAAGACGTCCAATAAATAAATATTATATTGGTACTTTTGTCAGTTTCATGTATTTTGTGAGTTTTATAATATTAATATAATATGATACAATGAATGTAATATGAAAATACACACACACACACACACACATATATATGTATGTATATATACAACATCTATATATTACACTAATACTAAATTCATGATTAACTATGTAACCTAGTCCGTAGAAGCATGTCTTCTCATAGACATATTTTTAAAGACCCCAAAAAGATGTCTTTTTTATCTTTCACTTTTCAACCATATCATTTTTGAGACGTCTCACAAAGTCATCATTTCAAAAACTTTTTGCCTTGTGGGTTATGACAGAATAATGCTTGAATTTAAGTGAGCTCTTCAGAATGACCGATTCTGTCACATATGTTTGTAATACTGAAAGCACAGCTAGGTGTTTCATTTTACACCCCTGTATGAAATTATTAAGAGGTGCTTCCCAATACTTTTTGTCCATATAGTGTGTGTGTGTGTGTGTGTGTGTGTGTGTATACACTACCAGTCAAAGCTTTTGCACAGACTGAGATTTTTTACATGTGCCTGTTATTCACTTAACATTTACAAGCAATACACTCAATATTCTTTGCTAACAAACAAATTTACAATATGTTCACCATTTGAGCACATTTCTTATCTAGAAAATATCATATTATCATATCGTTGATATGTTCATTAAAAATAACCTCATCTAACAGTTATGACAGCTGAGAAAATATATTTTCATTATAGTTGTTCACTCAACTTTCCAAGGATCAAAAATCTGCAGTAAAAATCTGTGGTGTACAAAAACCTTTAATATGTGCTGTAGATATAATAGAGTCACCTTAAGTTTTAGCCCTACATTTACACCCTTCACACAATTCTTCTGGAGTCTGATTTTTGTAATACGGCTGCTGCACTGATGGAAGTTGCGGGTGTCAGGTGACATATAGGGACAATGTAGAGTTTGGTGCTTTCATTGACATGCATGGGTGTCAGGTATGGTGAGGGGAGAGAGACGCTCACAGACAAATGATGAGCTTAGCGAGGATGAAGCAAGACCGCCTTCTTAATCGCACACCTCAAAGGTACATCACAGTGCTTTCAATGTGTGAATCCCTTTTTACTGCATAGTTTTCCATTAGAATCTGACCATTTGCACTTTAACATGTGTGAAAAAATGATTTGACTTTTTTGCCAAGTGCAGTGCAATCATTTTTTGCAGTCATTTTGCTTCCTAGTTAAAACATTATCCATATAGGACTTGACCCTGGATCTTTACTATTAAACTTGCTATACAATTTAAATCCTGTGGCAGAATAATTCATTTTTTGTGAATTTATGTGTTCTCTATAATTAAGTCCTCAGCAGGAATGAAAACTAACATGCAAAACTGCCCTCCCCTGCATGATTGTCAGCTGAGGAGTTTCCATGAATGCCAGCCATTGCTTATATGCTATTCGGCTGATGCATTTCATCATACATGGTATATCTGAAATTACTAGGTATATGTACTGTTATTGTCGTATATATATTGCATTGATGAAGAAAACATAGATCTGCATTAAAAATCCCATAGGCTTTTGCCTTCACTCTGCTTTTTGGTCAGACGTGTCCATTGTTGCAGCTAGAAAGTAAATATAGAAAGAAGCTAGTAGGCTCAAACTTGCTAAGTACACTTAGTAGTTGGGTTGGATCGAAGTCAGAACGCATTTGCACCACAAACAAACTGCTTCACAACACATTTGTGACTGGACCGTAACCACCTCCTCTCAAGGACCTTAGGGTGGTTGTGTTGGTCCACACCCAAGTCCGATCACTGAGGTCAACCATGTGCAAACAAAGTGTACCAAGGGGCTGTTTATCCAGGCAAGATAGTGCAGGTGTGAAAACACCTTGACACTAAACATAAAACACCCTAATGTAGACTATCCCATCTATACCGCTTAGATTTATACTCGATGGTCACTGGACACTGCCAGCTGAGTGTGTTGTGATACATTACAACATTATTAAGAAAGAGTAAAACAAAACAATACATGTTGCCGTAAGTCCGATGACACCACCAAAAAGTCGACCATCAAAATGTGGCCTATGGTGTCCTGTTGCCAAATGCACATATGGACACCCTTATGCCTGAACATGGTGTTCATTATGGAAAATCCATGACGAGTACAGAAGTCCAATAACAAAACACCACTCGGGTTCAGACCGGGGGGGGGCGTTCCTCCCAATCACGCCCCTCCAGGTCTCACTGTCATTGCCCAAAAAGGGTGGGTATTCTGAACTGTTGTTTGGCGCATAAGCGCAAACAACAGTCAGGACCCGTCCCCCCACCTGAAGGTGAAGGGAGGCTACCCTCTCATCCACCGCGGTAAACCCCAATGTACAGGCGCCCAGCCAGGGGGGAAATAAGTATGCCCATCCCAGCTCGGCACCTCTACTTGCGAGCAACTCCAGAGTGGAAGAGGGTCCAACCTCCTTCAAGGAGACTGGTTCCAGAGCCCAGGCCATGCGTCGAGGTGAGCCCGACCACATCTAGTCGGAACTTCACAGCCTCACGCACCAGCTCATGCTCCCTCCCCACCAGAGAGGTCCCTAGAGCGAAGGATCGGATCGTCAAGGTCCCCGCCTTTGGCCACTGCCCAACTCACACTGTACCCAATCCCTATGGCCCCTCCTACAGGTGGTGAGCCCACTGGAGGGGGGACCCACGTGCCTTGTTCGGGCTGTGCCCAACCAGGTCCCATGGGTGCAGGCCTGGCCACCAGGCGCTAGCCATCGAGCCCCACCCCTAGGCCTGGCTCCGGGGGGGAGCTCAGTGACCCGCATCCAGGGAAGGGAAACCATGAATCTCTGTTTGTATACATCATAAGGGTCTGAAGAGCCGCACTTTGTCTGGTTCCTCACCCAGGACCTGTTTGCCTTGGGTGACCCGACCAGGGGCATAAAGCCCTGGGCTTATGACTTAGCTCCTGGAATCATTGGAACACGCAAACCCCTCCACCACGATAACTCTTTCAATACCACATGTGAATTTCTTAAATGCACACATACACCGAGGAGCCAGAACATTACAACAACATTCGGTACTCATAGTTGATTTGTGGGATGTAAAAAAACGGGGGTAAAGACCCGATTGACTTTTATAAGGGCCAAATCATTATGACCAGACAACTGGATCATAGCAACTCCAAAATGGCAAGCTTCTGGGGTGCTAATGGTCAGCCGTGATGAGGACCTACTGATAGTGGTCTTAGGAGAAAACCACGATCCGCTGACAGTGTGCTGGGTGATCCAAACTACGTGAATGAAGGTTATCCTGTGTGGTATGGACCAACAAAACGCTGATAATTTTAATGACGGTTATGATTGTAATGAAAGAAGGTCAATGTCAAACCCTGCTGTATATGGGACTATGATGTGGTTCCTGGATAAGCTCTGGATGTTTTTCTGTAAGATTAATAGCTGCTAACTTTATGTACTGCTTAACAAACAATTCCATCCATAGAGAAAAACACTTATCAAATACAAGGTTACACAAGGTCAATTTTGAGACATTTGTACAACTAAATTGTGTTTATTTGGATTGTGGGAGGAAGCCGGAGTACCTGCAGGAAACCTGCCTGATATGGAGTGAATAGGCCATAGTCACATAGCAGAGAGCAGAATCAGCCACAAACAGAGGTTCCTATTCAGTGTAGTGAATGTTCGGTGCAAATGATTTCAAGGTTATTAGCATTCTCTATTTTCTGCACTAGGGATGGGCAATATCACTCACTTTCTTTTCAATCTAATATGAAGGTTGGTATCACAGATACATTATTGATGCTGATATTTGGGCCCAAATTAGACAGTAAGATAGCTGGAGATTGATCATTACATTTCCCTTTCTCCCCCCTTCTGGGTGGCCCCACCAGGTTATAGATCGTGTTCTGCTCCCATAGGTTTATATAATCATTTAAATTACCAGATTAAAAACTGATTGATATTTAAATTGATATTTAAATGTTAGAACTGATTCTCAAAATTAAACATTCAGATCAGAAGAACCAATTTTTAATATTGATCTGCACATCCCTATTTTGCACTGTTTGAAGCTCCGCTGCTCCTACTGCTGTGTTTTAGGTCCAAAGAAATAGGAGTCAGAGAGATGTTTGGCTTGGTAACAGGGATCGAAAGAGAGCAGCGTTGCTGGGGTGATGCTTGTGTGTGTGTGTGTGTGTGTGGGGGGGGGGGCAGTTTCTGCTTCATTAAGTTCTGTCAAAAGAGAAAAGGGCTGGTGGAGCAGCAGCTCAAAGCTGTGCCTATCTTGACCTTGGTCTTACTGAGCTGTGAAGCGTAGCACCAGCGGACAGAGGGACAGGCAGGACAGGGTCATAAGTATTAGGCTAAGTAGGACAGCACTGAACGGAGATGTCGGTAGTGAAAAAAAATGAGGAAAAAATGGAAACAAGTTCAGCGGAACTTTAAATGTGCAAATTCATTCAGCTGACAGTTAATAAAACATAATTAAGTCCTCAGCGGGAATGAAAACTAACATGCAAAACTGCCCTCCCCTGCCTTAGATTTTCAGCTAAGGAGTAAGGAAATCTTCAGTTTTCTTTCATACATCTTCTCATTGAAACCTTAAATGGTGCTTCCAGAGGCCACGTCAGCCATTTCTGCTTAAAGTGCTCTGAGGATCACCAGTCTGAAGGTCTCCTGTTCATAACTTGTTAAGAAGCCCCTGGCCGTGTCTTTCTTTTACAGCAGAACTAAAGTAAACACTGTGGTTGTGATGAAAGCGAGTAGGACATGATACAATTCCTCCATCCTCGGAGAGTACTATTAAAACGGTCTCAAAGGAAAGACACTGGGGAAAATAAATGAGAAACCAAGTCTATAAGCAGTGCTTCATTTGTAAATCAGAATGTGCCAGAACACCAAGGGCACATGAGAGCAAAGAGGTAATGGGGCTGGCGCATGTCCTGCAATGAGTACAAACACAGTGCTGAAATCTAAACTACTAAAGGATGTGAAACTGGGCTTGGGGCGTCTGGGGGTTCCCTGGGGGTGGGTTCCGGGGGGGGTTC
>JABFDZ020000040.1:15312129-15324320 GCA_019775955.2 Pollimyrus isidori | reverse complement strand
TTTTTCTTTCCTCTCTCTCTCTTTCCCCCTTCTTTCTCCTTTGTTTCCCCCCCTCTCTCCCTCTCCTTCTCTTGAGGATGCAAATAAAAATAAATAAATAAATACAAATAAAGTAGTCCTCCGCAGAGGGGGGGTGGTGGAGGGAATAATAAAAAAAAAAAGTAAAGAACAAAGAGCTGCTGGGAACCTGCTACCAATTGAGTGCAGCAAACCTGAGGAGACCCCTAGAACTGAGGAGGATGGTGGGAAACCTGTGATCCAGTGACTGCAGAGGGTACTTTGTGGGGCTACCGAGATGGGTAAACATAGGGGTGTGTGTGTGTGTGTGTGTGTGTGTGTGTGCATACCTGCCATTTGGGTAATTCGAGTGGCCAGAACGATGGGCAGTGTGTGACAATTGTTGCCCAAATGAGCTTGATGGGCCGAATGGCCTCCTCTCATTTGTAAATTTCTTGTGTTCTTATGAGAGTGCCATTTAGTCAGTAAAACTATTCTGTGTTTCTCTGCACTTCGACTTTGCTTCATTCATCCATTGTGAGACTGTCATGCGGCTACCTTTTTGGGGAAAATGTTTACAAAAATCATTATATCAGAGCAACAGATTTCAGTAAGTATACCTAAAAAATTCAGGTGATGTCAGCTTTCCGGTGGGATGCTAACTGAATGTTTTGAATTCAGCTCTGAATTGTGGGAAACATCAAAATCAACGGTATTTCATAATTTATAACCAGGAAAGAAATATTATATGTTTCTATCAAAAACTTTTGCTCAAACCATTCTCCCATTTCGATATCAAAATACAGATTTTAAGGCAATAAACAAATAATGATGCGTTATTACCCACAAAATGAACCCTAAGCATTAAACATTAACTTTCCCAGCCCCTGTTGAAAGTCTAATTTGATATGATAACTGCATGACTCCACATATTTCACTGTATATATTTTTAGTACATAGGGCTTTGATGTGCATGTTTTTAGGCATTATACCGTCCTAAAATCAACATTAGTCGCAGTAATGTTATAACTAATGTTATGACATTCAACGTGACATGTAAGATTCTTACTACAGAGAAGGCAGAAGGTTTTACAGCATTTTCTTCAGCTACTGGAGCTCATAGCAGCTGGCTGAAGTTGTCAAGTAAAATAAAAACTGCTCAATGGCTCCCCCTCAAGGAATCACCAGCACACACAACAAAATAAAAGCATAACCAGTTATCAGACACTGGAAACAAAAAAAGGAAGATGTCCTTGTGTTTTCGGTGTAGACCCTCCATTCCAGCCAGCCTGCTTGCTACTGCACTTCCTTCCAGCTTTGGGCCGCAGAAGCCCCCAAAGAACAAGCATTCATAGAGGCCTTTTGTTACCTCAGCTTTGCTTAGGTATGTCCCCCACTGTTCAGCTGCCCTTGGGCAAATCCACAACCCCAATTCATTTCCTTCCCCCAGTCTCCCACCACACAGATATTTCAGTCATTTAGCCTTTTTCGGTTCCATGGGGCAGAACTCAAGGTATTGCTACTGTGGATACCAGTGATTGTAATAACTAAACATTCCTAGATATTGACGTTTGAAAATGTATCTATGGCATTGTAATGTACAGAGTACGATTTATTATTATTATTATTATTATTTGTAACCATGATATCTTGCAGAAATTTTAACAGAAGGATGTTCCCACCACTTGTTATACCTCTCCATTAGGATGACTCAGGGTACCTTGAGGATAAAAATATTCTCAGATTTTACTGATGTTCATTCCCATTCTTCTGTGCTCAAATCACCTAAATCATTTTGAAAGGATATACACTATATATATTAAGTATTGGGAAACCTACCTTTACACACACACATGTACATTCATGAAATCCCGTTGTCAATACATAGGCTTTAATATGGTGTTGACCCACCCTTTGCAGCCAGCTAACAGCTTCAATGCTTCTGGGAAGGCTGTCCACAAGGTTTAGGAATGTGTTTTTTTTTTGGAATTTTTAACCATTCTTCTGGGATAGCATTTGTGAGGTCAGACACTAATGTTCGATGAGAAGGCCTGGCTCGCAGTGTCCGCACTAATTCATCCCAAAGATGTTCTGTCAGGTTGAGGTCAGGGCTCTGTGAAGGCCAGTCAAGTTCCTCCACACCAGACTTGCTCATCCATGTCCTTATAGACCCTGCTTTGTGCAGTGGTGCACAGTCACGTTGGAACAGGAAGGGGCCTCTTCCCCAAACTGTTCCTACAAAGCTGGGGAGCATTAAATTATCCAAAATGGCTTTAAATGCTGCAGCATTGAGTTCCTTTCACTGGAACTAAGGGGCCAAGCTCAACCGTTGAAATGTAACACCATAATCCCTCCTCCACAAAATTTTACACTTTAAAATGCAGTCAGGCAAGTACTGTTCTCCTGGCAACCACCAAACCCAGACTTGTCCATCGGATTTCCAGACAGGGATGCATGATTCATCACTCCAGAGAACACATCTCCACTGCTCTAGAGTCCAGTGTTGGTGTGCTCTAATCCATGGCATCCAACAATTTACATTGCACTTGATGATGTGAGGCTTGGATCCAGCTGCTCGGCCATGGAAACCCATTCCATGAAGTTCTCTACACATTGTTCTTAAGCTAATCTGAAGGCCAGACAAAGTTTAAAAGATTGTAGCTATTGTACTATGCGCGTCAGCATGTGATGTCCCTGCTCTGTGATTCTACATGTTCTACCACTTGATGACTGAGTTGCTGTTATTCCCAGTTGCTTCCTCTTTGTTATAATACCACCTGACCATGGAATATTTAGTAACAAGGAAATTTCATGAATGGACTTACTGTACAGGTGGCGTCCCGTTACAGTACCAGGCTTGAGTTCCTGACCCCCTGAGAGTGACCTATTTTTTTCATTCCATCCATTTTATACACATGTGGCTATGGAAGCGACAGTAACACTTATAAAGTGCAATATGGTGTAGCTCCCTGCTCTGGATAGGATCTTATGACAGAAAGTATTTTGTTTATAAATTGTCAGACAGAGGTTGTTTGCATTTATTCTTTACTTTTATTGTGGGGTCTGGATGTTTGTATTTGAAACCCTTTGGTACTTTTCCATACTTATTCATGTAGATCAGACCTGTTTATTACATTGACATGTGCTCTGAATGGTCATTATGTTTGAAGCACTGATGCTGTTGCTTATAGATAACTACAGACATACTGCAAAGCCATGTAGTTTTACATTCAGCCAATGGTCTTCATCCATTAGCCAACAAGAAAATATACACAGATGATTATCATTAAAGACAATTGCCCAAACGTATGGAGTCCACTGTTATAAGGCATGGTCTCCTGCAGGTTTTATGACATATTTTAACTATTGCCATTTTTATGAAATGTAGTGAAGTGCCTCATTATCAAAATATTTATGTCAGTAATACCATTCATTATTTATACAATTATTATTTGGTTTTCATAAAGTTTAAATGGTCATGCCCCAGGTGATACATAAACATACCAATGCATAAAGTTGTGGACAAAATGTTATCCAAATACGGAAAATTTTAATATGCACATTTAATAAAGTTAAATTAATTTAATCATTCGTAAACGATTGTGACTCAGCCATAAATTAGTAGTTTAGACAAATTGTCACTGAAACAGACTTTCTAAGCTGCACGCCATTTTATACCTTGTCAAGGGCATGACTTTGGAGCATGTGGGGGAGGTCGTCACCCATTTAAGGTGGTCTAGAAGGTTGAATTGGCTGGTTGTAATTATTGGGGGGGGGGGGGGTACGTATACCTTGTGACATACAGTATACTGCTGGACAAGCAATTGTTAAACATGGATGGGTAAATGAACATGAAGACTGTGTACTGTACTACACTATATTATATTAGTTTAACGTTCTTGTTTGCTATGACGTTTATTCACCGCTTGGTGGCGACTTCTGCTTTATTTCCTGAATGGTTGTGGTTGATTTGCAGATGCAACAACGTGACGTCGTGATTCGGCTTCACATGCTTCATCTCTTTATTTGTTGTCGTTTTTAATAAAAATACAATAATACAAATGGTTCTACAATGATCCATACTAATGACCCACAGTATTACTTTAACATAAACATAAATTAAATTCTGTGAATATTCCAGTAACATTTTTTGCTATGCCATAGTTCCTTTTGAAAGAGAGCTAGAATACACAGTTCGAATTTGTAAGCAGGTTGTGCCCGTATAACCCATTACTAGCCATTCATTCAAGTAATTTCTGGTCATTATTAAGAATGTCATTTATATTACATTATATCTGAATGTTTATTTTAATGTATGTTTATCTATTATATAACCTGCGTTAGAAATGTCTACTTACCTCAAAAGTATTTTCATGGTATAACGTAACAATGCATTCCTATGACTGTACACTGCTAACTGGCGCAATATTGAACTTTTATTTCTGTATAGCACTACACGGTTTTGATGCCACCATAAACCCTAACGATTCACGAAAGCGAATTTCGAATCAGGAATAGTCTAAAACGTGAAACTGCCTCTGATTTATTGCAGGCTGCAAAAACCAGAATCTAGTGATGGTAGTGACCAATAAAGTGCATTCGCACAGTGACACGCAGAAATGAATAAAAACGGTGCACTACAAGCTAATATAACAATTTTATTTTTTACATATAGATATGTCAGCTTGTGTTGAGTACAAGTCAAAATGGCTTAATCACTGGCTCAAGCAAAAGTGCTTTTCAGCCATTGCACTATTTAGCGAGCTACACCGTACAGCATCACCAGAAGCGCGTCCAGAACGGCTGCGGTCCGGTCCACACTGTCAAAACTACACACAGTAGCGCAGATATCACTTAATTAGTTACACGTACATAATGACAAAGTACATATACCACTTAGCATTCAGGACTACTTAACAAATTCTGAAAATGAACCGCAGCATTACATTATCCAAATAATATTCAGTTTTTTGTATACAATCCTGGCAGAATGTCAAGTGAGGGGTGACTGCTCCCAGTGCAAGGTTACACCCACCTTGCACCTCCAGTTTCATTAATCACATTTGGAATTTACTGAATCATAGACCTATGTCAGTATACAGCTCTACATATTTCCCCATAGACAAAACACATCAACCTACAGTAACAGCCAATAAATAAATTTTATTCACACAAGGCCAATAAGCATTTTTGGCTTAAACTAAAATATATATTGGTATACTGAGTGATGCATCTTCTGATCTGGCCCACAGTACCCCACAGAAATCATTTGTACAATTTGTTGTTTCTTAAAAAAAGTTTTACTTTAGAAGCATTCAGAATGTCAACAAAAACAGCTGCATTTTTTATTGTCGCAAGTACAGAGTGGTATTCAAAGTACAGCAAGGACTTAATATTACAACAAAGGGAAAACAAAAAAAAAAGATAACATCTGCAAACAAACAGCTACCCCACATAAAACAAGATCTTGTGCTATGCATCAGGAACAGGAAACCCACTACCTGCATGTTGTTTGACAACCCCTTAAACTGGGCAAGGCAAGGGAAGTAGCTTGGGAACTACCACTAAAAAATGTAGGGCTAAGACACTTTTTTTAGTGTTAACTTTACAAAAAAAGTGAAGTGGAACAAAAACTGTACAGCTTAAAAACATTTCCTATACACAGCCTACCATTTCCTTGTTTATTTTTGTATTTGGAGACAAAAGTGTACATAGGGAATAAATGATATTAAACAAGAACCTAGGCTTTGAGTAACAAATTTATTCATCATCTTCATCCTCGTCATCATCCTCCTCATCTTCCTCTTCATCATCATCATCATCATCGTCATCATCATCCCTTTTCTTGGCTTTCATTGCCATACCTGGGGCTTTCTTTCCAGAATCTGGTTTGCCCTTAGCACGGTAGGCCGCAATATCCTGGCAACAATAATAAAACGCATTGCACACGTATTAACTTAACTGCATTATTATATATTAAAACCAACCCCCAGCAGCAGTACATATAGGGAAGAGTGTGTTGCCTTCCTAGTAAGCTACAATGGGAGTTAAAAATGACAGGGCACAAGCAGTCCAATATAACCCTATTAATCTCTAATGATGTTTAATGTAAAATTAAATTAATCATGCACACTATCGTTAGCTTACAAGTTACCTAAATGTCACTTCCCATGAAAACCACAAACTACAGAAAACGTATTTTTCACCATTAGATGACTGCTTGCAGTGGCACATGGATCAGTGGTATGTAGAAGTGCCCTGCTGTGGTGCACTGCTGTGGTGCTCTGCTGTGGTGGCCTGCTGTGGTGGCCTGCTGTGGTGGCCTGCTGTGGTGGCCTGCTGTGGTGGCCTGCTGTGGTGGCCTGCTGTGGTGCCCTGCTGTGGTGCCCTGCTGTGGTGCCCTGCTGTGGTGCCCTGCCATCACAAACTTACCTTGTCGTACTTCTCCTTCAGTTTGGCTGCCTTCTTCTCATAGGGCTGCTTGTCCTCAGCAGAGGTGCCGTTCCACATCTCTCCCAGCTTCTTTGCTACATCCCCAATGGACAGACCAGGACTCTCATTTTTAATTTTTGGGCGATGGTCAGCACAAAATATGAAGAACGCAGACCTGAAAGAACAGACATTCCTTGGTTTGACCGTTTACCTGTGCGAGTGCATGCTAGAAAGATACAGAAGCACTTCTTAACCATAAAGCATGATGCACATACGGGGGTCTCTTGGGTGCATTGGGGTCTTTTGTTCTCTTCTTCTTCTCACCCTTTGGAGGGATATAGTTCTTCATTTCTCTCTCGTAACGGACCTTGTCTTGTTTAGCCAATTCTTCAAATTTACCCTTTTCCTTAGCAGACATTGTCTAAAACAACAATTAAGGTTACTTCAGTTACTGAATAACACTACCCTAAACACACTTATCAAAGTTCAAATGGGAATCAATCATGTACCCATAATTTTGTGATAAACATTAAGACCACAGGTACAACTTCAGTTATCTTATGGTATAATGTGGTAAATATGAAAATGAACTTAGGAAGCTGCTGTCTAATGACAGCATCACCTTGCATCACACAACACAAGACCCGTACCTTCCATCGCTCAGAGCATTTCTTGGAGAACTCAGAGAAGTTGACGCTGGCATCTGGGTGCTTCTTCTTGTGCTCCTCCCGGCAAGTCTGCACAAAGTATGCATAGGAGGACATCTTTCCTCTTGGTTTCTTCGGATCTTTACCCATCTTAGTCACGTGTGTGTCTCTTTTAAATGAAAAACTACAGCATAAGCATTAAGGCCAACAAACTTTTTACCTTAACATCATACCATTAACCTACTTCTATTAATTAAAAAAGCTGTATAGAGCTACAAGTTTAAGCATGTCCAGTATTTATCAAATATACCTGACTACCAGTCTATTAAACCTTATTGCCCCTCCACTTGTATATCCACCAAAACAGGAGATGCAACTTCTATGATGTGATGTTTGAAACCCTAAGGCTGTCCAATCAATCAGGGAGTACTTCACGATCAGAATATCCCTGGAACCAGACCACTTTGCTTTCACCACGCACTTAGTGCTTTTCAGCCCTCGGGGCTCACTACAATTCCACCTTGGCTCTGCAGAAGTCAAACACGCTAAAAACTACTGTCCAGACTCAAGTCATTTCCCATGTTCCATCCTCTTCTTTATGGCGCCTCGATTTGAGAACAAATTACCCATTTCATGCTCGGTTTTCTGATTTGCACAAATTTGTAAAATTACACAGAATAACCTCACTCCTCATAGTATGCATTGCATATTAATTGCAGTGTGTTTCTACTGTTACGGCACATAGCCATCTATGCATAATATTAGTCATGAAAAGTGCCACTAGACACCAACAACAAAAATTACATGAGACATACTTCCAAGTAACTTAAGTTAGTAGTATGACACAAGTCAGGATTTGTGTACAAATCATAACGTATCGCAATGACTACTACTTGTTCGCGGGGACAAATTGGCTTCTGCAATAGTGACATTACATTAGCAACACTTTATAACTGGTATGCTACAGTACTGGTATAGCCAAGGATGAACAACTGCGGTTAGAGTGCATTTCATGATATAGAAAGCGTCAAATCGAACGATCAACTCGACACTGGGTCATGCACTCGACTCTCGTACCACAGGGTGATCTCCTGTTTTTGTACGCTTAAGTCTATACTAAAACCAGTCCCTTATTTATTTCGCCACACGCCCGATTATCAACCTGGTAAAAGTTCAGGCGAGACTGATCGGTGAAATAACGCAGTGAAAACGCTACCCCAGAGAACCAAGGGGATATTATACATTCCGACTCGAAATTTACGAGGGCAGCTAACTTGCTCAAAAGATGACAGTATTGTGAAGTATGTCTTCAATGTAGCTACTTAGGGTTAAAGCAAATGAACCAGCAAATTATGCATCTGAAATACGTTTAAATTGCATATGTGGGTGAAAACTTAAAACCCCCTGTCTATAGCCCGTAATTAATAATAGCATTAATAAATTCATAGTTTAAATATGTAATAGGTTACACTAATATGTAAAACGTGTACAAACTACACTTCTATTGTATTCAAAAGATTATATTTCCACCAAAGTAGCACCTATTAGGGCATTTGGCGGTCAATTCCTAAGGCAAGCTAGTATATCACTATCCCGTCAGCATGGCGTTATTTTAGCTTGCTGGGAGAAAAGGAGGTCAGCAGCGTATTTCTTCTTCCATTTTGTGAAAATGGCTTCCTTATGAGAGAAAGTCCCCTTCAAATGTCTCCTCCATTTAATACCGGTCACATATTTTTACAAGCGGCATATCCTTTGGCGTTTACTCCACTCCAAGGATGCCGACGCGCCGCTCCGGGTGTATATGGTGATAGGATCCGCACCGTACGAGCTCTGTGCAGTTAGCAAGCCTGCTAGCTCGCCTTCCGTAAGCGCGGAATGGCCGCTTGTCACCCTCGGCTACATGCTAGCGCGCTTTAGCCAGCACAGGGAATATGGCTCCTTTCCTTTGTGTCGCTGCTCAGCCATTACCAAGCAAGGGAAGGCGGAATCGGGGGGGTGACCCACCTCTTTTTATACCAAGATTACACAGGCAAATCGCGCACACTGAGCCGTGCGGACCGGACGTCAGGGCACAGAATCGCTGCGTCTTTCTTTTTCCACCGCGAAATTGACAAGTTTTCCGGCCGCTTCGGGGCAAAAAGCGGTTTTAAAAAGTTCAGGCTGAACTACGGTCCAAGCGCGGCTCCCACTGCCTGCGCACTGGCTCTGCCTCAGTTCCTATCTCTGCGATAATGTAGTCAGCCATATTACAGAGACTTAAGTGAGAGGCATGTCTTCAATTAAAATTACAACCCGAGAAGTAATAATACATTTTTAAAAATAATATTAACCACAAATCTAAACAATTCTAAGCAAGAAATTTCATATTTGCGTTTCGACCCATTAAAGGGGCCGTTTTTTCTTGGTCTCGGTCCCCAGCACGGGATCTCGGGGTCTTCGGTCTCAAGCCAGTTAGCGATAACCAAACCGCTAGCGGGCAGATCTCGCTGGTTTGGGATACACATTATTTCACAACTTACAAAAGCTAGCATCAGAATGTAATTAAAATATCGCCTTATTAGGAAATGCACATTACACATTAACGGCTATGCGTTTTATTCCATTATGGATACGTAAAAAAGAATACAACAGTTGAACAGAAAAGTGTACATTAGCAATATCACTACAGATGCCTCAGTACGAGCGAAAATACGAAACATCAAATGTGCGCCCCAGCTTTGCGAACGTCATCCAGCCAGCGAAATAACGATGACTACACATCACAGCTAAGTGGCTAATGTATCTTGTTTTAACTCAGTACACAAAGAGACGAAAGGGGGAAATCGGTACCGAAATATTGATAATAATCTTTACCCTTGTTGAGTATCTTCTTTTTTGGTATTATTTTTAACGAGTCGCTTGCTACAGGTTCGCTTATATACTAGCTAGACACTTACCCAAGGTTGCCGCTCTATCTTAATGCAGTGCAATGGCTGTATGTGAGCAATAGCAATACGCAGTACCCTCAGTATCCAGCCTCTAACATTACTCTCGCAGTTTCAGCTAGTCTCCGCTCCCATTGGCTACCGCCAAGTCCATGATTATTCTGATTCGTTGCTGACTTTTCATTGTCCTAATAAGAGGTACGCTTCGATAGGCTATTACTTGAGAAACGTCATCTAAGTTTTCAGTGGCGCGTTTATATGAAACAGAACAAAGAAACATCTGACATGGGCCTCATGCTTCATGCTGGATGGTTGAAGCATGTAGCCGCGTTTATCACAGTGCAGACCGCTGTATGGTGAGAGCGCTGGAAGTTGGGAGGGGGAGCCCGCCGAGTTTTGTTTTAGTTTCTACAATTAGCTGTCTCTCAAACATCTGCTTGCCATGTTCAGCACTGCATTTTCTCTGTTACTGACGGATTTGTTGGCTTTTTTTTTTTTACTGGTGACAGTTTTGACTGGTAACAGTTTTATGTGCGCGTTTATCTTTTGACTCTGTCTTTTCCATATTTATCGTTGAATAAGCGTTGCATAATTAATCATTTAATGAACAGCAGTACTGACATTGTATTGCATACTTCTGCATTGTCTCGTTAGATTCCTTTTGAGGTCTCCTAGGGTGGCTCCCATATTTAATCCTTGGCTTGTTGATTCCGCTATTCAGGGAAACACTACATTATTAAAGGGTAATTAAGGTTACTGGTCATTCATCAGTTTACAGAGCACTGATGGCTGATCGCAATTGTTTCCAACCCCCTTACGTGTAAATACCGTCACTGTTTATGCCAGTTGATTTTATATGTTATACGGTTGCATTTCTGGTCCGATTATTTTTATCCGTTTTCTGGAATTATTGGGTTATCTTTCAAATTTTACAGATTGAGTTTTGTATTATCTTATTCGCCATTGTACAAGCCTTTGGTAATGTGGCGTATTAAAATTTTGATTGCTTATGAATGGATGGCGTTTTCTAGGTCCTGTCCACACGGAGACGCGTTTCGCTGTATACGTAGAAATTTTTTTATCGTATTGGCGTTTCGTCCACACGGATCCGGCGTTTTAGGAGACTGAAACCGATATTTTTTTAAACCGGGTCCCAAAGGGGATAAATCTGAAAACGACACCCTTGCGGTTTCGTGTTTACAGCCAATCCGTATATTTTGTGATGTCATCACGTCGCGTGTCGGCTGCGTCACACGTAACAACAACAATAATGGCGGACTACGTGATTGTGTTCGTGTTGCTACAAAGCCTACTAGCTTTATTACAGAAAAATCTATTGCTTCTATGCAACTGTTATGAGCAACAAGCGATAATGGACAACACCACATACCACATGCTCTTAGATCCACCGCGGAAGACAACCAGGAGAGCAACCAGGAGAAAATTTTGGATAAGACCAGGTAGAACTAGCAGTTGGTGGGACAACTTTGTCAATGGCGTTGTTGTGGAAGATGAATGGAGGGAGAATTTCCGCATGTCCAAAGCATCTCTCATCGCCCTGAGCGAGGAACTCAGTCCGTATATTGAAGGGCAAACAACAAACATGAGGGCACCAATTACTACACTCAAAAGGGTTGCGTTAACTCTGTATTATTTGAGCGACGAGGGACGGCTAAGGAAGACTGCTAACGCCTTCGGCGTGTCGCGACAGGCTGTGTCTGTTGTTGTCAGGCAAACGTGTAAAGCGATCGCTGTCCACCTGGGTCCAAAGTACATCAGGTTGCCTTTTACGGAGTCCGATGCCGAGGATCTGGTTTTGCGTTTCCATCGTGCTCATGGCATGCCACAGTGTTTGGGAGCGGTCGACGGCACACACATAGAAATCAAGCAGCCGTCTACCAACTCGATGGACTACATCAACAGGAAAGGCAAACATTCTCTCAATGTACAGGCGGTCTGTGATTATAAGTACAGGTTTATGGATGTTGTGATAAAGTGGCCCGGGAGTGTACACGATGCACGCGTTTTTGCTAATTCAAAGCTCAACCTGTACTTTAAGACTGGCCAGATCCCTCCTCTGAAAAAAAAGATTGTGGACAACGAAGAGGACATACCAATTTATCTTCTTGGTGACCCAGCCTACCCTCTGCTGCCTTACTTGATGAAGGAATATGCAAACGGTGGCTCCACA
>JABFDZ020000040.1:15284089-15308758 GCA_019775955.2 Pollimyrus isidori | reverse complement strand
AATAAATAAATACAAATAAAGTAGTCCTCCGCAGAGGGGGGGTGGTGGAGGGAATAAAAAAAAAAAAAAAAAAAAGACCTGGATCTTGGTTTTTATCCAGGACACTCGCAATCCCAGACGCTCGGACTTCTCGCTGAGTCTCTAAAGAACCCCGATCAGAGCCTCCATTGACCCCGTGAAGATCATATCATCATCAGCAAAGTCAAGATCAGTAAGTCCTTCTTCACCAATAGATGCCCCACAGCTGTTGCACCTCGTGACCCTGTCCATGCAAGCATTCAACAGAGCAGGTTGCAAGAACCCACGCCTGGAAAACCCCAGAATCAACTGGGAGGAACATGGAGGTTCTCCCTCCACTCTGCACAGGACTTACACTACCAGTGTCCAGGCCGGCCATGACGTCCAGCAACTGCGTGGGGATCCTGCCAAGTCTCAGGATGTCTTGGGGCAACTCGATCAACTGAATCAAATGTTTTATGAAAATCATCAAAGGCTGGAAAACGGCCTTTGCCGATATTCACGCTTGTGCTCAATGAGAACCCTCAGTGGCAGGATGCGGTCAGTGGTAGACGTCTTAGGCGTAAAACCAGACTGCTCTGGTCGCTGGTAGGCAAGCAAGTGATCACAGATCATGTTAAATATAACCGTAGCATGGACTTTGCTCTGAGAGCAGTGTTATCCTCCTGTAGTTCCTGCAATCAAGGCAATCACCCTTTCCTTTCCAAAAAAGTACTACAAATTCCGTTTTCCAGTCAGTTGGGATGGCACCTAACTCATCCCTGTGGCCTTCCCTAGCCCCAGGTAGGGTATGTCAGATTATAGTTGTAAGTTGAAGATGACCTCTAATTAAACTTGCATTAAAAAGGTGAACTTTTCAATAAAACAATGAATTAGTTAGTTTGGCATGATCTTATATCAGAACTATTTGTAAGTTTCAGGGTGGTGTAACCACCATTCAAGTACTTCTCTTGTTTATATTGTGAAACAATGTCACAGAAATTAACCTCAACTGTGGCATGTCAAATTTAAAATATCACATAATTTGACATTTGTTTAAGTGTGAAATGGCATTACCCCAGGAAAGCACTGATGATTCATCATAATTATGAAAATGTGTATTTACATTAAAAAATAACACTCTGTGAAGTACTCTATGTATGCGATACAATGCATTATCATAAACATGGCTATAAATATTTATGAAAAGGCGTAACATCACAGCCATGTTTATTATGCATCATGGATGCTATATGAAGCTGTCATTTATAATGCAGTATTAAGATTAAACATTTACATCTGCAAATACAGTTTATTATTTTTCTGCTACAGGTATTTCAAAATTAATGCAACGTAATACAGCCCTTTCCCCCTAATAGATGCTACTTTCAAGCAAGGAAAAACTGGCTCATCACAGAGCACAAGTAAATGCTGATCATGCTGCTATGGCCCATTATCTTGCCAAATCGAGTGAAAGGTAGTTTTCACACACACACACACACAGGCATTGCTTACACTTGGTTTTAAAATGTGTCTTAGCAGGCTGGATCACGAGTGGACAGCTAAAACGCCTCACCATTCGCACCATTTGTGTCTATCACGATCTTCCCCAATGAGTCCAGCTGAATACTTGGGTTCAGATTTTTTTATTGCCTACGTAAATGCTGCTAGGAGGTCAAATGACCTTGCACATTGATATTACGTAAGTCTCTGTCACCACACAAGAGCCAGATTTGTTTAGCACAGGCTAGCTCAGAACACAAAAATGCCTGGTTACGATAGGAGTCTTGTTTTTTTTGGACTGAATCTTCTGTCCAAATGTAAATTAAGCATCTGGTTTCACTTGCACTCCAACCACATACATTAGTGCTTCTCTCGATTTTTTTTGATGGTTATCAGCGAGACATAAACACACGGACACTTACACACAAGCAGAGAGACACACATACAGACAGAGACCTATGGATCATCATGTAATTACCCTGATTAGTTGCTGCTAGATATTTTCCTTTATTTATTGAAATCACAACTGAAGACATGAATTCACAATTTTTGTTGTTAAGTATTTTGTAAACACTGAAAACAAATAAAACACTAAGTTAAGTTGACTCGTGCATGATCAATTTCTTCTACAAGCAGTGGCCTTTGACTGTAGAAACGTCATGGACAGGTGGTTAACTGGTTGACAGTTATGCTCCATCTTGCCTCAACTGTTCCAGCGGCCCCTGACATAAAACCATCCGCACCGACGTAGCACAAAGGGTAATAGCTCAATGATGCAAACAGTCCATCAATTGTGGCAGTGAATCAGTGGCAGGAACTGAGGACACTGCTCGGCAATTATGCGGGCATCTTTACGGCCCAAGACGACGGCTGCAGACAGGCTTGTCCGCCAGGTCAACACTGGAGATGCCCAGCCTATCCATCTGTGTCCTCAGCAGCTGGTGCTCACTAAGCGTCGGGCAGCAACACAAAGCAGAAAATCCAGGAGATTCCAGGAGGGCTAGCAGGTGTCATCAAGCTCTAGGACCAGGACTGGACACATAATCAACATTGTCAATATATACAGTCTTTTTTCCTTATTTTTTCCCAACTCAATCAATATATTTGAAAAAGGTGTGTATGTATAAAATAGTATTCATTGTTAATTACAATTCATTTTATTTTCACTGGGTAAAACTGTATTACAGGATTAAAAAGACAAACATAGGAAAAATCCTTTTTCCCTGCAGTTCGGTAGTAAACACAACCCACCAAAAATAGGATTTTTTAAAAACAATGTGAATGTACTAAAACATAGCTTCCCATCTGTTCTTTTTTGTGATTATTCTGGTTATTATTATTACTGTAAATTCTTTCTGTTTTGGGCATTATTTACTTTTGTTGTACAATAATGACCATAGCCAATGTGATGTTTATTTGGGCAATATTTCCTGCTCCTGTTTCAAATGGGGAAAAACAAAAGCTAAAAGAACACTTTGTTGATGATGAAAAACCCTTTATTTAAGTCTAAAGTCGTTTTTGCATTTCTGTCAAGTTATAAACATGATAAGACTCCCAGAAATCCAAAATAGGCTATATAAAATGTTATCACCAATGAGAATACATGTTTAGATAATTCCATTAATCTAGATATTTTTTGCAACAACAATCTCTAATACCAATTCAGATATTGGCCCAACCCCACTTAAGGCAGTCCGTGGGCTGCACTGGCAGTTCTGGTTAGGAAAATGTTCTTATGTGGACATCTAGTGTCTGAAAACCGTGATCTAGGACTTATACCTGCTGCCCTGAATAGATGACGTGCAAAATCACATCACCATGGCCATGTGGATCAGCTCATTAGACCCCAAAGTGGCTCTGGACACCTGATCCAAGACGACTGTCACCATTGGTCAGGGTCTTTTTCCGGCCATGTCTACCACCATTTAGAGGTTGATGAAGTGAGTCCATTATTTTCCTGAACAATCTGCTTGATCCCGCTGCTGATTTGGATAGAGGCATTTATGGTTCTTGACCAAAGTGCAGCGTATACAGTTGAGAAACTCGTAGAAGTTATTCTGTTGCTTCAGTGTGCTAGAGGAGCCACTCAAACAGTTATTCTGAAGCTAAGTGACGATGAAGCAGTTATTGGTTTCACAATACAATTTTATGGATTCATATTTTACTTATTATAACCGTGGTTGATAACCCCGTTTTGAAAAACTCATGTTAAATACTAGAGATGGAAAGTTCAGGTGTAGAACGTACAAATCCAAACCAAGGTTTTGTTTCAACCAACCAGAAGAGTACTCTATGATTGTGACTCTTTATGCTCTACTGTTTGGTTAAAACAAAACCTTGGTCTAGTTTGTAGTTTCTATGCCTAAACTTTGCACCTCTATTAAATAATGTCCAGCATCAACCAAAGTTGACAACAGCCTCCCAGATGCAGGAAAAACATTGGTGTCTTTGATATCAGTGAAAACATGGTGGTTGGCAATGACAGCACTTTGGAGATTTTTAATGTTAATGCATAATGATAAAGTTTTTATATGTTTACATAAGTTATTGGCCATGTTATTTTAATGTTTATGCAAAAAAGTGCATAGCGCTGCTAATTTCATTTGTGGTTTTCAAAATAAATTCAGTTTGTGTTTTTTGACATTTTTAGCACCTTTAAATAATACAGTGATCATAACCATGACAATTTTGATCACTATAATCATGATATTTAATTTTCATGCTATTTATTCTCAGTACTGAAGAAGTCACGTGCTGCAATGTTGGGGCCCGGGTTTGGGTCTACTGCCCTATTTGCAAAAATCAGGGGAGTCCCAAGGTGGACAGTCACTGGAGGGGACTGGGAAAGATCCTTTAGAATCTCTCCGATGGCATTTATCCCTGTACTGGGATCACCTGTTGTTGTTTTGCCCCCTGGCCTGACCTGACCTGACCTCCCTGCAGCAGCTGTGGAGGACAGGCTGGGAGAGCACGGTATGTCAGGGACCCCATGGATTAACAGGTCAATAATGGCATCAATGCTGGCCTCTTGAGCATCTGCCAATTTCTGTGGTGCACTTGGGGGTTGCCGTGGATGACTAACCCTTAGGTTGGATCAGTGTGATGCTAGTTCGATCAGCAGGAGAGATAATGCAGTCACTGGCATTCTTTGCGCTACATTGCATGTATCATTGAACAGTGTAAATTAATATATGTATTTGTGTATATATGTTGCAAATAATAAATGTCATAACTGTGTTTACCATGGATTGTGTTAACATATAACTGTAAGTGCAACTGTCAGGTAAAATGTTGGCTTCTATGTCTGTGCCACTGCTAATCGCAGACTAGTGGTGAATTGCAAGTAAAAACTATACCTCCATTTTAAATGAACTGCCTCTTTCATTAGAATGAACCACACTCTCACTACAATATATATATATAAAGATAGTTTGATATCAGTATCATATCTCACTATCAATTTAAAATGATAAAATTCTGTCATTTTACAGATTTAGATATTTTATAAGTTACACGTAGTGGAAATGCAGAATCTGTGAATTGGAGAGACACACAACTGCTTTTGATGGTCTGATTTTGTTCTCTTTTCTCCTTCTTACTCATTTTGTTAAATTTCTTGGAAACCCATCTATGAGTGATTTACACAGCAAGGATGAAGATGGTTATGATTGGCTTGGAGCAAAACTTGGGTAGTATTATTATTTGTAAACCTCCAGGTCCCATTAAGTCATGATCTTAGTGGCAACTTCAATGACTATTCTATACAGTGGGAGCTGACTATTCTAGAACTGTGTCAGAAATAATCCAAACCTTCCTATTGAAATTCTAAAGAGGGATGGCAAACCTGTGAATTCCTCAGAATTTGCTTTCTCTGAAATTAATGCTGTTGTATTGTACCGCCCTAACAAAGCCTCTGTTCTCATTGTGGTTAGAAAATAAGTATCTCCAACGAGAAACAACCTAGTCATCGAGCACTCTGATCGTATCAGTGCAGGGGTTGTCTTCCCTGATGAGGTGACCGTAACATGCAACTTCCACTCCCTGTTCACCTCTGGTGATTTTCGATAACTTGTCCACATGTAATGTTTGCACCTGCTGGAACAAAACAAACCACTAGTTTGATAATGGAAAATGGCTTTATATAATCTAGTTCTTCAGAAACTGTGCTAGACCAGCTAACTCTTGTTATCCAGAGAATTTAAGCTGAGGCACTGAGATGCCAGCAACAACAGGCTACATGTTATGTGTGACCTTATACCCTTCCCAGTATGATAGTGTCACATGTAACAGTGTAGGAAGTTTATTTGCATAAGATACTTTCTGCCCCCTCATGAAGAATAAATCTGGCGATTTTATTTGAATTAAAATGTTTAAAATTCCGGTCATTAACCGAATGGTGTCAGAACAACAACAATGTACTCCCAAGTAAGTCCTGTTACTCCCTTCCCTCATCTAAAGCCCTACTCCTCCCACACCCCCCACCTCTATCTGTAGCCCCCTTACACTAGGCTTGTGCAGTTTGTTGTTTTTCATACTGTCACACTGTCCATATATTATATCACGGCACCCTGTATTTTGATGGTAAAGCAAAGATATTCCAGTTTCTTGAAATATTACAGCCCCATGATAAAATTTGCTGAACAAGAATGCCATGGTATACTAAAAATATTACCATAATACTGCACAAGCATACCCTACACCCTGCACCCAAAATGTCTTTATTAACAACCCAACTTCATGTGACTCAGTGTAATCAAGCTCACCACACCTGCATCTGTGGCCGTTCTTTTACATACCACCACTGACTAAGGCTAAGTGACTAAATTCCCCACTAAGAAATTTACTGAAGGCTTATGGACTGTAATTGACAAGATTTACTTAGCGGGGGTCGTTCATAATAGGGGGGTCGTAATAAATTGTACCAAGTGACTTTTGGACTGCTACTAATAAATTTCACCAGACTGTGGTGAAAAGGAATGATACATTTTTTTTAGTATATCCAGATTATCTGATCATTGTGATCCCTCCCAATCAATTGCTATATCATACTTTGAAAACCACTGATCTGTACAATGATCCTGGGAAGTTTGAAAAAGATACTGGGAATGATTTTAGAATTACTGTGTTCACAAGATCAAGTGTCTTCTGTACCTGCCCTTCCTATCGGTTTCTGTCACCTAGTAGGCTACTGCTGCTTCAATTTTTTAGGGGAATTTGTTAGAAAATAAAATCAACTGTAGTTATCATCCTACTGATGTTTTTTTCTGAATTGGCAATAAGTTTGAGTTATCATGCTGACAAGTTAAAGTGTCTGAGGCTACCCTTCTCTTTTTTATCACTATGTGGTGCTGTTTCAATTTTAGTGTGATTTGTCTCAAAATTTGATCTATTCCAGACCATAACCCATATTTTGAATAGAATAGAATAGAATAGAATAGAATAGAATAGAATAGAATAAATAGAGTAAATTGTCTGAAATAAAATATGCCTGTATAGCACTTCTGAGGCTATGTTTCATGACCTGCTCTTCCGACCCTCCTGTGTGCCACGCCCCCTTGTTATCCCCGTGTGGAATCCTGGAGTTCTTGGCTGTTTCTAGTTGTTGTTAACTGTTTCTCTGTATTTAGTGCTTCTGTGTTCGTCTTACCCCTATAGATGCTAGATGTCAGTTTGGTGACTTCCCCGAATAAACCCCCTGTTATACCTGACTTCACAACGTTTTGTTTTGCTTCCCTGGATGCTGATCCGGGGTTGGGTCATAGGATCAGCAGTCTAAGCAAGAATACCCAGACCTCCCTCTCACAAGCCAACTCCTCCAGGTCCCCTGGGGGGATACCATGGCATTCCCAGGCCAGCTGAGAGATATAATCTCTCTAGCATGTTCTGGGTCTGCCACAGGGCTTCATTCTTATTGGGCATGCCCGAAATACCTCCCCAGGTAGCCATCCAGGCGGCATCCTAGATAGATTCCCCAATCACCTAAACTGGCTCCTTTTGATGTGAAGCAGCAGCTGCTCGACTTTGAGCTTCTCCCGAATGTCCTACTGTAGCTCCTCACCCTATCGCTTAAGCTGAACCCTTACACCCTGCAGAGGAAACTCATTTCTGCCACTTGTATCCATGATCTCATTATTTCAGTCAGAGCTCATGACCATACAGTAGGTGAGGGTAGGAACATAGATCAACTGGTAAATCAAGAGCTTCGCCTGGCAATGCTGCACTGATCCATCTGTTGATCTTCCGCTTCCTTCCTCCTTCATTCGTGAATAAGACCTTGAGATACTTCAACTCTTCGCTTGAGGCAGCTACCCATCCTTCAGCAGGAGAGGCCAATCCACCTTTTTCAAGTTGAGAACCATATCCTCATCCCATCTACTTCACACGCAGCTGCAAACCACCACAGTGCATGCTGTAGGTTACCAGCCGACCTACAAAAGGCAAAGATGTGATCATGAGGCCTACAATCCGGACCCCCAACTCCCCTTGGTTATGCCTAGAAATTTTGTTCATAATAATTATGAACAGAATTGGTGACAAAGGGTAGCCCTGACAGAGTCCAACACTACTAAGGATGAATATGTCTGCTGGCAATAAGAACCAAACTCACACTCAATTTGTAAGGTGACCTGATGGCTCGCAACAACGGACCCTGTATTGCATACTCCTGGAGCACTCGCACAGGACCCCCAAGGGACATAATCATAAAACAAAACACATGTAGACTGGTTTGGCAAGCCTCCAGTGTCCTTGTGCGGGTGAAGAGCTGGCCAGTGTTCCGTGGCCATAGCGGAGTCCGCATTGTTCCTCCTGGATCCAATGTTTGAACACCAGCAGACCTTACCAGGGAGCCTGAGGAGTGTGATTCCCCTGATGTTGGTACACATTGTCTGGTCCTCTTTCTTAAAAAACGGGACCACCATTCCAGTCTGCCAATCCAAAGGCACTATCCTCAAAGTCCATGCTCAGGGTGAAACTTATTCACCCCCAGACCTTTACCACCGAAGAGTTTTTTGACTACTTCAGTGACCTCAGCCCTAGAGATGGGCAAGTCTTCCAGCTCTACTTTCTCCAAGGAAGGCATATCGGTTGGATGCAGGAGATCCTTCATAGATTCTTTCTACCACCTGACTATATATAACACACCCCGGGTGTGTTGCATTTAAATGACTCTTCAGTGCATTGTACCACTGACAAAATGCTTCTTATTGCATTTTTCACTATAGGCGCTCTGGAGGGCTCTAGTAAGTCAACACAACATTGAATATTGCAATGTTCAGAAAGCCGAACATGCACCAAAATGAAACTTTTTACATTTAATATAGATTTAGAAAGAAATGTTACAATCCACAAATACTTAAGTCTGGGCAGAATGAGCGTAACGGTTATTTACATGTGACACACTCATATATTGTTGCTTCTCCATCCAAAATGCGTATCTAGCCTGTTTGCACATAAACCTCAGATCTAAGTCTATGGGAGAATATGCTTAAGTGAAAAAAGGTTTTTTGATGTACATGAATGACAGAATCAACCCCTATATCAATTGAATTTTTATATTACATTTTTAAAGATTGCCTCTTTGAATAAATTTCAACCCACTTATTGCTGTATGCTGTACTAGAACTTCTATCTCAATTTCAATTGCTTTAGTTACACTGTTATATCAGTGTAAGGGAACGGAAACAAGGGAGACAAGAGGGATATTTTTTATGTTTTTAAATTTTTTTCCAGGACACGTTGACAAACCCTGGTGCAAACGACTTCGAAAGTGACCCATGCTAAAATAACAAACAAAAGGTGACTAACGAACACGTCCCAACTAAGCTAATGCCTAAGTGAAAACAAGCAAACAAAACGACAAAGACTAAACCTGGCTTCCTATCAAAAAACACACCGTAAACTCCACGTCACGCAAAAACAAAATGGCAGTCACTCCTTACGCACCTAACAGATTTGTACAAACAACACACAGGCCGATACACGGTATCCAAAGGGGCGAGCAAAGGGATTGTCAGAAAACAGGAGAGAGATCAGAAAACCAGCAAAGAAGTCAAACCAAAGCAAAAGTATCCAAAGGGGCGAAGTGAAAATGGAAAACCTGGAACAAAGCAGTCATACACAGTAAGAATCAGTCAATAATAATCTAAGCACAGAAATCCAACAAAGAGCAGAGCTCCTGAAGTCGAGCGAACGGGCCTTTTCTTTCCAGGACCTGGAAGTAGGGAGCGGCGCACCGGAGTCCAATGTGGGCGAGGTCTGTCAGGGAGGCGGAGACCAGATGCAGTTGGTGAATGACGAAGGCGTATGGTCCGGAGAATCTGCTGGGCTAGAACTTACAGCACGTAACATCATGCATGCAAAAGTAAGAGTTCACTTCCAAATATATCCATCCATTTTTTGAAACTGATTATCCTATTCAGGGTCACAGTGGGTCCGAACTCTATCCAAGAGGCTATAGGCACAAGGCAGGGAACAACCCAGGATGGGGCACCTACTCCTCACAGGGCACACTCACACCCCAGTCACTCACACATGCACACCTATGGGCAATTTGGTAACTTCAGTTAGTTTATTTTTGGACTGTGGGGGGAAACCGGAGTACTCAGAGGAAACCCCACATCGACACGGGGAGAACATGCAAACTCCACACCCATGAAACCTTGGCTTCCAAATATTTTAATATAAAATGCAGAGTTTGTCACTGGTATTATCACATCATGAGGCATTCATTTTGTCATCAAGAATTTTTTTAAATTTATATTTCAGTTATAAAGCAAACACAAAATTCTCTCAATAAGAAAATAAAAATGAAGAGAAAATAACAAATGCCTTATCATAGGCCTGACTGAACACCAGTGACAGAATAAGTAATTTTATTTTATAGCAAAATTAACAAACAAAATATTAACAAAGATCAAGTCTCCATATTAATTCACTTTTTAATTGTTGTTACTATTCATGATGATAGCATTAGTTACCAAAAGTGTTTCAAGGAAGGTCAAATGGAGAACCAGCGATGGGGTCATGGGTGCCCAAGGCTCACTGATGCATGTGGGGAGCGAATGCTAACCCGTCCGGTCTGATTCCATGGGAGAGCTACTGTAGCAGAAATTGCTGAAAAAGTTCATGCTGGGCATGATAGAAAGGTGGCAGAACCTAGAGTGCACCTCAGCTTACTGTGTATTGGGGAAGATGGTGGTGCAGAGGGCAGTGCTATTGTTCGGCAGCCAGAGGGTTGCCGGTTCGAGCCCTGCTTCCTCCTGACCCCATCAAAGTGTCCTTGAGCAAGACTCTGAACCCCAAATTCCTCCCGGTGTGTAGGTTGGTGCCTTGCATAGAAGTCTCTCCCACCGGTGTGTGTATGGATGGGTAAATGTGAGGCATGAATTGTAAAGCGCTTTGAGTACTCAGAAGAGTAGAAAAGCACTATATAAATGCAGTCCATTTACCATTTATGAGGCTGTATAGCTACAGACCAGTCAGCATGCCCATGCTGCCCCCTGTCCACTACAGAAGGTGAGCATCAGAACTGGACCATGGAGCAATGGAAGAAGGCGGCCTGGTCTGATGAGTCATGCTTTCTGTTACATCATGTGGATGCCCCAATGTGTGTGCATTGTTGACCTGCGAAAGAAATGACATGAGGATGCACTATGGAAAGAAGGCAAGCCAGAGGATGTGATGCAGTGTGATGCTCTGAGCTATATTCTGCTGAGAAACCTTTGGGTCTGACATTCATGTGGATGTTACAACGACAGAGGCCTTTTTCAACAGGATAATGTGCCCTACAACATTGGAAAAATTGTCCAGGAGTTCAAGGTGTTGATTTGGCCTCCATATTTCCCAGATCTCAATCAGATCAAGCATCTGTGGCATTTGCTGGAGAAACAAAGTCTAAACATTGGAGGCCCCACCTCACTACATACAGGACTTAAAGGATCTGCTGGTAATGTCAGTCTTGGTGCCGGACACCTTCAGATGTCTTGCGGAGTCCATGCTTCACTGGGTCAGACCTGCTTTGGTGGCAAAGGGGGGGCCTGTACAGTATTAGGCAGGTGGTTTTAATGTTATGGCCGATCGGTGTAGGTTTCATGCCTTTTCACAGTTATTTTTAAGTACCACTCCGAATAGTGGTTCTACTGTTGTATTGCCTTTCATTTCATCACTTGCCTTTGAAGTGCTTCACAAACAGTAGAATTTTATTTAGCTTTTCGTAGCTTTTTTGTATGACAGAGTTATGTTTCTCTGAAGAACCTTACTGTTCTAAATTACCCACATTGTGCCTTTTTCTTCACATTCAGGGATCTGTATGTTACATGAACACATAGATGCTTAATATAACCTATTTAGGGGGGTTCAGCCTGCCTATTTTTTGTCTCAATCCTAATGTATTTTTTTTTTCTAAAACTATGTAGCATGTAATGTGTTTTCCAATGTTGTCCTGCTGTCAAGGTCATCAAATTTTTATTGTAGATAACCCCTCCCCCACACAGTATATCATAGTGAAAAATATATCAGATCATAGAATCGACCCTTCATTGATGATAATGAGATGTCTAACTAGAGAGACAGTAGGCCTAATGGCTGGTGCATCAGAAACATTTCAAATGTTGGGGGTGAGGGGGGACACTGGCATAAAACTAATATTTTATTAAATGTGGGAGGGTCCAAACGAATAATTATGAAATGTGAGGGGGGACACGTCCCCCTCAGATATAATGTCGACGACGCCCATGCCTAATGGAAACGGTAAGTATAGCGTCACAATGAAGAAATAGCGCCACCTCGTGGAATATTAATTGCGAATGGAAATCATTTGAAAATATGATCTGGCATAAATGTTCAATTTTTATCGTGCTCATTTGTTCACATTGTTAGTTAATGTAATGTATATAATACATAGTTCTTAAGAATTAGTTTACAGTAATTTGAGAGTCGAATTTGTTTTTACAATGCATGCATATCGTGTTATTTTACACAAAAGTTATCAATCGATTTAAAATAATTTTCTTTTCATTCTTAATCTTATTTTGCATTAGGTCTAGACCATATTAATGCATTTCGATTAAAATTTAACATATTTCTAATATACTATGCTGGATGTATTTCTAATAATTTATTTAAATGCAAATAAAAGTATTGAATGCAATTTTTTTCAACAGCACCCGCCCCCCAGCAAGTTCAACAAATAGGACGACTTAAAAGTAGAGCTCCTGGCAACTGTTGCGTTTTTGCCGACAACGGACTGCCTTCTTTGTCTCTTCAGATGTTTTCCTGACACAGTGGCAAGAAGATCCCACCTCTAATGCATCGTGCAACACAGGTCGTACCATAAGACGGTATCATTAATATGTTACTATTTGAACTCTTGTCACTTTTTTCTCCCGCTTAAACTAAATCACCTGGTCAGAAGTTGAATTTAGTTGTTAACAATGGTTCAAGTCAAAACTGGAAGAATAGATTAGAAACAATCTGATATCTTAAACGTTTTCACCTGTAAAACTTAATTAGTAACAAAATATTGGAGACTATTGAAAATCTGGCAGATTGAGACGTTTCTGATCCTTATGGCAGCTTTTGGTAAGTTTCTAAATATTGACAATTGTTACAATTCACGCATTGAATTATACTTATAAAGGAACTCCCCGAAATAAAATCAATGCTTAAATGGTATTTTATATATGTAGATAATGAGGAAACCTGGGACCCTTATGAAACGACTCAGAGACGTGAGTTTGTCTACAGACCTAATACACCAATAATTGCTTTACGGTGAGAAATTACAGGGTTGTCTAAATTCAATTACCATCTACGGCACTTAATGTAAACACAGTTGTGTTGTTGATCTTTTGCCATTTTAAGTTTTTAAATGTATTTTATTGCCATATTTTACAGCCCCATGACATCAAAGATTCACAGAGGCTCACACTGGGCAACTGCTCTCACTGGTTCCACTGCATACAGTGAAGACTTCTGCTGGAAATCAGCATCTAAGCCTACCTGTATGCTCCCTGGAACTGCTTCTGGTAACAGAAGAAACAACCCACATCCCAATCAAGTATGCGCAATATGCAGACTTATTAACTAGATACAATTTATTCAGTAGACCGCATTTTCCAGGCAAGTTTTTTTTTTTCAAAACATTGTACAGTGCCATGAAGTAACATCCCCTCAGCACCAAGATGCGACACACAGACAGTGAGTGAATAAAGCGAAAAACAGGATGGGGCCGGACAGGGGATGCTAGCAGACAGGAGTGGGACAAGGTCCCAGGGTGAGAGGGGTTCCACAATGCTAGCGGCTTTGCAAATATGGGAAATGCCAACTGGCAAATACGTGTTAGTACACTGCTAAATGCCAACAAGTCAACCCAACTCTAGATGCTGTAGTGGCCTGGGAGTCTGGACCCAGCTAATGATCTGTTTGCTCTAAGCCAGGTGGCTTTGAGTGGAAGGCAGAAAGAGAAACATTTGTACTGAGATATGGCCAGTATAATATACAGGCACATAAGATGGATTCAACAGTATACTATTACAGGCAATCTAAAAGCAAATACTGTATGATTAAATAGCATGAAGCGTTAGCATCCCTATATACACTAAAATTTAGCTATCCCACAAATGCATTGTTAAAATATGTTCTCCTCTTGACACCTTTCACAATGAGACATCAAAGTGATATATATTTACTCTGGACATAAATGTGTATTTAAATTTAACGCATGAGATTTTTACCTAAAACAAGAGGGACACATCAGAAAGCCATGCTTCCTTTAGCTGCGTTTGATGTCTGGTAGTAATCAAGCTGAAGTGAATAGGAAAATCAGATCCCTATAATTGACTCTGGTAAGTCTGTTTAAGGCTTTTAGAGGTGAGAATTGCATTTTGTGTTTACTCTAAATTTAATACAGTATAGGGGAGAAGTACCAAAGTGATATATTACATATTTTATTTCCAGTAAGGAATCCTCTGGCTATGTGCTGTAGGAGTTTAAAAGCCTTTAGGGAAGCTCCTACAAAAAATGAGCTAGGTAGATTTGCTGTGTCTACAATAAACAGGAAGACAGGCAAAGTCTTCATTCTGGCATGCGGTGTTTTTATCACAGGCCTGGAATAGTGTGACTCACTTGAGATTTGGGGTTTCCCAGGGTTTCATGGTTTGGAGGTTGCCAAGGGGATTTCTGCAGAGCTCAGCAGATGGCAGGTCTCCATGGAGGAATCCGCTATCTGAACAGGACATCAGAAATGCCTTATCTGCCCAATATCGTTCCACTTACCAGGCGGACTATTTGGGTATACCTTCAGGTAATGTGAGTGATAATCCTGTTCCCTGGGTTCACAGTCTCCCTGCCTGCTCCATCCTGATTTGCCATGTAAGGATGAAGAAAGCTTATTAACATGCAGGTCGATCAAACATCCCCACCTCACTCTTCTAGCACCGAGTTCCGACATGTTGTGCTGTTTCAGGGTTTCAGATGAAATATGCAGTTTCAGGTTCTAATAGCCGGAGACGAGACGTTCCTTACTGTCTTCACACGGAAATGAGGGACAGTTACCGGCCACCACAAGAGATGCCTGAGCTTAAAAACAACACCTCCCGCTATGGGTGTAACCCGCTTCACAAAGTGTGCTCGAAAGGCATAGGTAAGCCTGAATGCCAGACCTGTAATACATGGTTAAGTTCTGCAAAAATGGCTGTCATTTTACTTATAGTAGTTAGTCTGAACAAACAGCCAATTTAAACGGTAGTTTTCATATCTACATAAATGGCAGTGATGTCAATCATAAGCATCTTCTATTTTGTTGAAGTCTACTTCATTTACTTCATTTACTTCAGTCACAATGTACAATTTGTCCTTTTGAATATGTGTAACACCCTCATTGTTCTTGTTATGCATCTCGTGCAGTTAGGTTATATTAATTTCTCAAGCAGAATTAGCATATCTTTTATAGTGTGTTCTACTTCAGTTTAATATCACATTAATTGTTTTGAAGAATAATTTTTGATGCTTTTTCTAAAGTACCTGCTGTGGTTCCGGCTCATATTCGCAATCAAGAGAACAGTAAACAACTCACCACCTACATCGTGCACTTTGGGGGGAAAACAGAGAAAAGTTATGCTGTACTGAACTCTCTTGAGCCCAAGGAGCTGCAGAAATTCTCTAATCATGAGCCAGAGGAAGGTAAAATTCGAGCAAAAGCCTCATTGCGCTCACATTTTACTGCCTAACAGCCCTGTACACCATGTCATGCACACAGAGGTAAATGTTGACCTTGACTAACGCCTGTTTTTTTGCAGATAGGAAGATCTTGCAGGCCATTCTGCAAAGGGATGCTTCTGACTGTCCAGTGAAAATGCCAAAGACACCCTTCGTGCTTTCTCAGGGCCCATGGAGGCTTGACAGGTTATCCAGGTGGTCTGGACCTCAGTAAACAGGATCTGTTCAGGGAACCAAAGTCCAGTTGATGTTGTAGCACAATCCAGAATGATTTTTTAAAAATGTATCACATATGCCTGCTTGTGGATGTTTGTGTGTTTAAACCTGGCATTTTTGAAACGCCACTATAACATACTGAAAAATAAATCTTGCCCCTCCAAAGTAATGAAACTCTGCTGTATTTCTTTGAGTCGTTATACTAATTCACAGTAGCTTATTGGCTTCAGACCACCAACAACCTAGGGAATGGGGAGAACCCTTTGACAATGAATGAAGGCCCATAGGATGATCGGTTATCAATGAACCAGTTAAATAATATCCGTTCTGCTTTGCAAACAGTTTTAACCTCGGTTTTTAATGCCTAACAGTTATGACAGATTACTCATAGACCAAAAATGAGGCTGAGAAACTTGTTAATTTCTGTTGGTTTGTGAGGAGGGTCTGATTGGCTGGGAGCTGGGAGGGACGTGTCCGGGGGCCCCCGAAGTCTGGGGTGGGAAACACTGGGTTAAGGCTTTGTGCTTGTTTTCCTGAAGGTCATGCGTTCAAATCCAGTGGCTGGCAGAAGAATCTCATCACCTCTGAACTGAACAAGCCCATTAACCCCAAGTGGGCCAGGGGTGCTGGACACTGGCTGACCCTGTTCTCTGATTCTAAAACTTGCTGTTACGTCCATATACATTTGCTTGTGGGGACCAAGATGGGATATACAAAACTGCCCATTTTTCCTATAGGGATTAACAAAATGGCTCCATTTTATTCATTATTCTGTTCCATTCTCCTGACATTCCACCTGATGTGTAACAGTAGAGTAGCAGGTAATATGAGACCTGGCTGAAGTGAGTCAGCTGAAAGCATCTGTGAAATGTAGGACGGGCTACAAGGGAAGCAAGCCAGCAACAGGCAGCTAGCGTCTATTGACAACGGCCAAACAAGCAGGGAAGCAGCATTCCTGACGGGAGAGCTATTTCATTACGACTGGAAATGCCTTTAGGGAAGAAAGTTCGCGCCACATCTGCATTGGGGAGGCTGGAGACTCTGCGTGTCCCCAGGTATTGTGCTTTCATGTTGGGATCTATACTCAATCTGCCCCCATATATCTTATACTGAAACAGATTCTTACATTCCGGTAGACAAATTTGGGGAATGACCAAAGGATTTTGTTAAGTTAAGTTAAGGTTTAACCAACCATTGGTGCGTGCTTGTGCATCCTGGTAATCATAATGTTTCAGGCCTCATGGTTTTGTCTGTAGGTCTAGGTCAGGGAATATTGGTTATGTGGAGTTTGTTTACTGTTGTTAGGGCAATGAAGGCAATTCCGTTTAGGACTGTAAATTAAGAACTACCCCTTGTAGTAATCTTGAATAGTGATTAACAGAAGCTGATTTATTGCCATGGTTACATTTTTGTGTGGGCTTTCCCAAGTTTCTGGTTGGGTATTTTCTGTAGCTGGTATTTGTGAATAAAAACCCTGGTATATCAGTCAATCAGATGAAGTCATATTCGATATAATTCAACTGAAAGTAAATGGTCTTTATTGGAATTGTATAGCACATTTTAGGTTCCTGAGTGAAATCCATTGGGGTACATATTACATGCATCTGCGTTAGGAGCTTTACAAATGGGGTGGTGTACTGGCATAATAATTGGCAGGCTCCAGGCTCACCACAACAGCTGGTTAGATAACGAATGGAAAATTACAGGATTGAAACTGGCTTTCTTGCAGTGACAACGAGCATTTTTGATCAAAGTTTTTAAAAGTGTTTTCTTCACATTGAAAAATTAAACTATAAATCAGGCTTCAGTGAATGTATGAGATATTTTTCCCCTTTTAGTGTCCTAGCTGATCTTGGACCTAGAGCCCGTGATGCCCAGCAGAGTGACAGATTAACCCTGGGTGGCAGATCCATTCTGAAGCGTGATGACTCCAGAGACAGGAGAGAGCACCCGGAGTGGCTGCAGCGAGAGATTCTAAGGCAGGGACACCGACGGCACTCCATCCCTCTTGGCAGCATGTTCTCCTTGGCCGGACGGCACCATCGCATTACCGAATCCATGCCAAGCTTCTACAAGCTTAAGGTAAGTTTCACACTACTTTCATACTTCTCAATGTGAATATGTCAATACAGATAATATTTCTTCTATATCTGTATGTCTCTTTAATTTTGTGTGACAAATAAAAGTTAAATAATCTTATTTTTATTGTTTGAAACTGTACTGATATTGTAAAACAGACAATTTCCAAAAGCAGTTATTTCAGTTTATTGTCCATTTTGTTTACAGTGTGTGGTCTTAATGAGTTTTTTTCATTGTTGAAGGGCTCTTCTTATGGTAATGATACACAAGATTCTTATTAGTCAAATTATCATGTTCTTACTGCCACTGTTTTAATTTTTTATTGTTATGGAAGGCTGTTTGTTATTGCTAACTGCTTGGGTAGATGTCAGTGTGGCTTGAATTTTTATTTATTTTTTAATTTTTCTGATGTGGAATATGAATTCTGTGGAGGGCACATCTTGAATTTCTGCCTGAAGATGTCACTGGAGTTTCAGCTTATGTTACAAGCTACAAGTCTACGCAACCAAATGCCTGATATGTACTTAACAGAGGATTTGTGTTGTGTGTAAACTGTTCAAAACCCATCAAAAGCTTTGCTGTGAATTAAAATAGAAAGTGAAGATGATGTTAATGGTTTATAATATAGTAAAAAAAAAAAGTACCCAAGAAAATCTCAAACAGCTGTTTCTCCAGAAGTCTTTGCTGGAATGTTCCACAGGAGAATATTTATAAAAGACACCAAAAGTCACAATGCACTAAGACTGTGGTCAGATAACAGTTCCACTTCAATTAAATTCATAGATGCATGCATCATACTCTTCGCAGAAATGTTAATACCTTTCACTCCTCAAAACACATCTACTGCCATTAGCGATGAAGTCACTTATTGGCTTGTTTTGTAAACAGAGGTGATTCATACATCCTTCAGTGTTGCTTTCCAAAGGACATTACCTGTGATTTATTAATGTGTGATCAAAGAGTTGTCATAGGTTGGCATACATGGGTTGCTAGGGAACAGGTAGAAAACCAGAGAGTGTCACTGATGATACTGCAGACATGCATCTCCTTGAAATGGGAACAATAGAGAGAGCATATTAACTCCCCTTAGACTTACCACAATTAGATGTATCGCTATGCATTTTTGATAATTTTTGTTTTCCCGTTATTCCTTCCAAATTAAATGAACCAAAATGCTAAAATGCTTAACTATATTGTTTCCGATCTTAACTATTAAACTTGCTTTTTACAAGTATTCAGATTTGCTAAATTGCTTGGGAAGTGGGAGTCTGAATAACCCATGCCTGTCATTGTTATAGTTGTTTTAAACATTGTTTTAAAATGTATTTTGGAGTAAACATCAATTGTGTGGTTAGAACCCACACACATTAGCATTTTGACTGAAATCTAAAGTGTAATTACCTTTAGAACACTGTCTTTGGGTTAAATTGCTTAGATGTTGATGTTTTGTTACTTTAACTTTTAGTTAGATAGATGAACACAAGGGGGAGTTGTGTTCCGATGCCAAGAATGCTTGAGCCACAGTTATGTGTGAGATATTATGTTTAGTTTTAAGCGTTAAAATTATAATAGCTGCAGTTCATCATGTATGCCATGTTAGAAATAAATACTGAATGTGTTGTCATTTTAATAGATTGAGGAGAAGGTAACACTTGAAAATCTAATGAGCCTGAAATATGCATTTGAGGTGAGTTATCATTTAAAAGAGGCTGAACATGCAAAAAAGCAAAAAAAAAAAAAGATTATTTTTGAATCCTCATCATTTTGTGACATAAAAATATTGTTTCTTACAGGAATATGAAAAAGGTGGCAATAAATCATTGGACATGATGAATTTCTGCTTGATGGTTAAGAAATGCTGTGGATTACATAAAGTTGTAAGACGCTTATCATAAATATCACATGAAGTTGTAAGATATTTATCACGGAGCTGATAATGTATCATAGCCCACTTTGTAGGGTGGGGTGGCTATATATCACTATATCTAGAAGCAGTTAATTGGATAAAATAACTTTGTTGTGTGAATGTCAGGTGTCTTAACATAAGAACAGTTTTGTGTTTAGAATCTGATTCTTACAAAATAGAGAGGCAGTCCATACTCATTCACTAAACTCCGATTGCTTTGTTGAAGGGGCATAATGAATATATTTTGACTAAATTAAACGATCTTGTAGTAAATTTCTCACTCTTTTTTTATATCTGCTGTATACTGCAGAAGAATGAGTTAATCCAGGAGCTCTTCAAGAAGATTGACTACTTGGGAAATGGCAAGATACAATGGGTAAGTTTGATCCCTAACTTGGTTCTCAAAATGAGTTTTTTCATGTGACAAATATTTATAAGTAATTATGAGGTCTTACCAGATATTAATCATTATGTATGAGTATGTGCTTCATGGTGTGAGTGTTTGCTCATAGTTTTCTGCATTGCCATTCCTACTGATCCTTACCTACTGAAGCCTTCTGACTCCCTCTAGGATGATTTCTGCACCTACATGCAGCTGGAATACAAGGAGAAGGAAGAGTCCATTTCTCGTAGCAAGCAGGTGGCATTTGTTCTTCCTGCCTCCACTGTGACCATGTGCCATGGGGAGCCAATTGTACGGATCTGCTACAGCCCTAACGGCACTGTGGTCACCATCCGGGAAGACGGAACAGCCTTCTACTGGACCCCTGAGCTTCAGCTGAAGAAACGCAAGATGGTGTTCGTAAGTGTTCTTTTTTCATGTGCTGTTTAGTCTCTATCTTTTCGATGTGTGCATTTGGATTTTTTCCATTATGTTTGGAAAATACTCATCTCTTTTGGACTTATTATCAAGGTTGGAAATGGTCTGGCCAGTTAATAGCATGTAATTTGTACTTTCCAAATTTCTTTTCTTTTACCCAGCAAGAAAGACCAGTGAATCGAAAGCCAAAATGGGCAACTGATTTCATCACGATGCCGCAGTTCAACAAGCTGATCATTGGAACGGGGTAATTGTGTAGACAGACTAATAGACTTAATGGAATAATAGTTAACCATGGTGCTGACAAAGCAGCAGTAAAACATGACTTAAAATGAAGAGCTGAAGTTGGTACATGGAAGGTGCCTGGGATAGTTTCATCTATGGCAAATGAAGTTGTCTCAAAAACAATTAATAATGAAGTGACAACAACTCAGTTGTATTTTAGTCCCATTTGTATGTGTTTGAAGGTTGCATGTTCACATGGTGGATTACGTCCTACAGTGTAAAAACATCTGGGTTGGTCAGATTGCTATCTCTAAATTTCCATTACTGCCATGTGATGGATTTGGCACCTTGTCCAAAGGGCTGTATTTGCTTCTTTCAACATCTTTCTTGGGATACGCTTACTGCAATCCTACACTGGTTATAGAAAACGGATTCAAAAAATCTACACTCTCACACTTTAATTGTTTTATTTTGGTACCTTTGCTTGTCACTGGTGCTGTACCCTTGTAACTGTACATTATAAGTAACAGAAATGGACATCCCAAAGGTAAAAACCATATTAATGTACGATCAATGGTACAAAAATGTTCCCCAGAGTCCATTTCTGTACCTTAAAAGATACAATTACCAACAATTAAGGGTACAATTGGCAGACCATGAGGGTACAGCCCCTGTGTCAAGCAAGGGTACAAATATTTACCTTTTTTCTGGGAGTGTAGGGTCCACTTGTCTGAATGGCAGCAACTCAGTGTCTCCTGTTCCCCCAGGGATCGGGAGATCCAGTTCTATGAGTTTTCGTCCCTGGACCCTTACTGCCAAATTGGTGCCCTGGAGACCATACCTTTAAAGTTGGACTACTGGTGAGCAGCATTCAACACCCTGTAATCACAGTCCCACATGCACACTCACACTCATGTTGGTGACCACAGTCTGGAACTCCATCACAGTAACACAATGATTCTCCCACCTCCCACAGCTACAAAGGCCCTGATGAGTGTGTGATCCTGTTTGGAGATGCTCAGGTAACCACCATTCATCTGATCTCTTCTGCTTTAATTATATGGCCACAAAATTTGGCTTCACTTATTTGATCCTACTATTGTTTCGCATTCCAGGGCTGCGTGAACATCATATTAATAAAAATGGTTGGAGAAACACTGAGGTAAATGTACTAACCATTCTTCTATGAGTCAATATCAAGGTGAAGCATTCACAGACACAAGTAATTATCTGATGATTTTATTTATGCTTCCTCAGCAAAATGAGAGCAAACTTTTAGTGAGTGTTATGCTGTGCAATAATATTTTACATTTCAAAACATACGAGTGGGTAAGAAGCAGATAATTGCAATGGAAATAGCCCCTAGAATAGTCATCTTTGCCTTGTATCCATGGAATCACTGATTAGAAGAATCCAAAAGGGATTCTTTGGGAGACAATAGTATTACATTATGCTAATTAGTAAACTGGAAAAGTATCCTAAAAGTAAGAAGGACAAAAATATCTTTTGACATGAGGAAACAGAAATTTGTCAAGAAAATTAGCATATGTAAACCTTGTGCATGGAGTCGAGGTTTGAGAAATCCTTCCCAGAGCAGACATCTTTTAAAATTTTTTGCTATCTTTCATAGAATGTGGAAAAAATCACCAAAAGTCGAAAACGTGCCCAGTATTGCCATAGAAAACATTGTTTTATCCCCAAGTGTGCGATTTATTCGGTGGAAGGTTCATGATGACTGGGTGAACGAGGTAACTTACCGTCAATATCCCTAAGAGCTTAACTCTGTCTTGCTGTGTTTCGCCAGTTTCAGCAGCTTAATTAGCATACTTTTAGCTTTCTTGGGTGGCAGTGTGCCAGTCTATAGCTTTTTAGCTGGATATGATGTTCTTATGGGCGAAATTGTCATGTAGAGAGAAACAACAATCATGAGACCACCATACAGTACAAAAATAACCATCATGTAGTTTGCCAAGGTTTTGCTCCATCCAAAAGTTTGTACTGTATTCTATATACCATACACACTAAATCATTTTATATTATATTGTGAGGGACCACAGACCTGGCAGCTTACTGAATAATTTCCTGACAATGAATTTCAGGTACGGTATTTCGCAAGCACCTCCACCGTTATCTCTACCTCGAACCATGAGCCGACTGCTCTCGTTATCGGTAAGGCCAGTTCTTTTCCCCACACCCCCACCACCACCCCTATCAGCCTGCCCTCATCACTGATCACATCAACCTCTTCTGTAGCTCGCCATCGTTCCGTGTGAGACAAGGGAAGATGGCACCAAATTGATCCTTTTGCTGTGAAATGGAACAGCTAAGAAATGGAGCAATTATTAGCAGGCAGCCCACAGCCTCATTAAAACTTAAAGCTTAGAGACAAGTCATGGCCCTGTGAGGACCTGAGAGGATGGAGGATATGGCTATTTATCTGACATTTTTAATGGGAGCAGAAGCATCTGTCAAATTGTGTCTGTAATGAAATTCTTGGTAATATTTGAAAAATATGGAGATTAAAGATAATTCTACTGCAATGGGTTCCTGATGGAATTGAAAGAATTGGGGGGGGGGCGGGGGTGATTAATTTATCAGCTGCAAGGTGTGCATGCATGCATGGCTGTTTTCTTCCAGGTGTGTGACTTGGTGTCTTTTTGAGCTCTTGCATGGTTGTATGCTTATGTGCTATTGTGCATGTTTAAATATATGCTTTATATGTGCAAATTATTTTTAAGTTTCTTATTAAAAGCTCAGAAAACACCCTAACGCTAACTCTTTTCACGACTCTAAGGTTGTTTAACTTCGACAAACAAGCTTAAGCAGCAGGTGGAAGAGATCAGGGAGGCCGCCAGAGAGGTAAAACCCAAAAAGACGGTTCCCGGGCTCGGCCTCCCCCAGCTAAGAACAGCCTGGGACCAGACTGTCTTTTCAGTCTATAAGGGTGTCAAAACCTTTGACTTCTGCAATAAACACAGACTGCTTGTCACCGGAGGGCTTGACCGACTCATACGCATGTGGAACCCCTATGTGCCAGGGTGAGGGACATATTTTTTGATTTCACTTTCACCATTGATGGGCCCTTAATTCCACCCGCTCCGAGGTGCTGGACACTGGCCAGCCCTGTGCTATGCCTCCCAAAGCTATATATCGCCTTTATATGTATCTCTGTATCTTATAAGGAGCAAAATGGAGTGACAATTTCCCAATGGAGAAGAATAGCAGATCACTAAAAAAATGCTATTCCTTCATTAGATACTGGCATTTCCTGAAGAGATTCCGGTTTGTTTTTATCTACTGGGCTTGTCATTGTGGTTATGGTAATGTGGTTATTTACCTGTCTGTGGTCCAATTCTTATGTTTCATGTGCTAAGCTGCTGAATTGCTTCCCAAATGTCTATGTCTCTCCAGTCCTTTGCCTTTGTCCATATGGTTGGGTCTTCAGTACTGTTTTTTGAGTCAAGTGTATCTGCCTCTCTTGGCTTTAGTGGCCCAGAATTTTATTGGATACCCAAACACCAGACTTTGAAACCACTGAAGAGTAGCACATAGTTGAGGAGAGTAGCTGTAGTAGGGCTGTTTAGGGCACATTATTCATTAATGGCAAGTGCCTGTGATTCAAGTAAGGAAATATACACTCACCTAAAGGATTATTAGGAACACCTGTTCAATTTCTCATTAATGCAATTATCTAATCAACCAATCA
>JABFDZ020000040.1:15259871-15278696 GCA_019775955.2 Pollimyrus isidori | reverse complement strand
TCTATCTATCTATCTATCTATCTATCTATCTATCTATCTATCTATCTATCTATCTATCTATCTATCTGTGTGTCTGTGTGTCTGTCTGTCGATCTGTAATCATTTTCTCCCCTGTAGATGGAGAAAGTCACAAAGTCTGTGACTGCGCCTACCTTACAGTACACAGGAAGTCGTAAGTGGCGAGCGCTGAGTGTGACATTTCTGGACTGTGCATTTGAGCCGGGTGGCTGACCTTCGTCCTGATGGCTGCATCTTTCTCTGCTCTTGGCAGGTACGTGATGTCTGTGGGCTGGGACAGGAGGATCCATGTTTACCCCGTGAGTGTATTTCTGTGGGCTGATGAAATCGATGAATGTCCCTCGGATGTTAGGCTTCTTTTCCTCATTGCCGGTATTTTATAAGAACAGTGACACAGGAAACCTGTCCAAGCTAATATTCCAAGAAATCCTTTTGCATGTTTTCTTTCCCAATGGTATGTTGTCATTTCTGTACCATTGTTTATCCAGGTGGAAATTTCAAGTCCAGAAAGTCCAGACCAAAATTTTGTTTCAACCTACCTGCTGAGTACTCTGTGAATGTGACTTTATATACTTAACTGGTTTGCTGAAACAGAACCATGGTCTGGATTTGTACTTTCTGAACCTGAGCTTTCCACCCCCACTTATGTTAATAGAAAACCAGTGGAGTATTCAAATTCCTGTTAGGGAGTGTCTCTGGAGAGGATGACTTGTATATGCATGACATAAATAAAAGACAATGGAAATGCAGTAGTGATGAAAAAAATTTCAGCACCGGATGTCATCTTTGTGGCCGCTCCTCTGAGGATACCGAAAATGAGGAAAGGTGTGAGAGAACCTGCATCAGGTTCTCAGTATGACGCTTGCCAGGTTTCCATATCTTTTATGTCCTTGTCATTTTTGGCTGACATCCTTTGTAAGAGGTCTGATTATTTTTTTAAATAATCTTCCTCACATGGGAGAAGTAATTAAACCCAATGGAATATATTTTAATGAGAAGTGAAATACAAATGACTTTCTACATGCAAGCCTTGCAATGATATTAATGTGTTATTGTGTGAAGAAAAGCCGCACTTCATTCCCAAGGTCATTAAGAGGTCGGAAAGCCCTAATGTTTAACTGACTCATATTGCAGGGAAAGTTTCTTCATTTCCTGGTCACCCTCACTCAGTAAGCAGGGAGGACCCTCATTCCAAGCTGTCTGTACTTGCTTGCCTTTCATCCAGGAAGCTGGGCTCTGCATTAACTCTCCACATGAGGGCACTTTTGTTGGTTTAAATTTCATCCTATAAATTTTTGACAATTCACTGGAAATCACATCTTTCATCCTATTCAGTATACAAAAAAGATTGATTAATAACAACACACAGGGAAAATATCAGAGCTATAGAATACCCAGTGCACAATTACGGACTTTATTATATTTCAGCAATAATAGATAAGTATGTAAAGTGAATAATCTGCACCAGTATTCTCTCTATTCATTGGTAGATAAAGAAATTTTGCATTACATGTTTAGATGACAACTGCATGTATTAATAATTAATTCCATTCCTATGACGTCACTCTTTTCTTCTCAACAAATGTCGGCTATACTGGAAAGGATTCTCCGGAGGACATCTTCCACATCCAGAAACCCCTGCCTCCATGGCCGGATGACCTGGTGAGAATGTCAACACTTCACTAGGGAGTTCCCAAAGAAGGCGCCCAGAATGGCATTCAAATTAGGCAGAGAGGTGATGCTGCACATTTCATTTGTACTGCTAATATGGACAAAGGACTTGATTCTGTTTCATACTGAGAACCTCATGCAGGTGTTTGGCACCTTGCTCTCACACCTTTCCTCCTCAGAGGAGCGGCCACAAAGATGACATCCTGTGCATGGCGCTGTCTCCCCCCACACTGCTGGCCACTGGCAGCCATGACGGCGAGGTCCTCGTGTGGAACATGGTCTCTGGACACCTGCAGTGCCGCATGCTCACGCCTAACCCTCCAGGCTGTGTGTACAACGTACCTTCATGTCAGTAGAAATATTCTTTTTCCTTAAGAACATAAGAAATTTACTGATGAGAGGGGGCCAAGCTCGTTTGGGGAGAACTTAACTAATAGCTCAGAATTGTTAAAATCTTAACTAGCTCACATGTGTATGTGTGTGACCACAGTAGAGATTATAGGTTTAAGTGAAAGGCATGTAAATCAGCTTTTAAATTAAACACCGCTGAATTTCAGGGTACCTGTCATTATAAAATAGATTAACCTGTCAATTATTTAGAGAGAAATGACTGGGGCTGACCGCTGCTGCTTGATTTTACTTTCTTTGCAGCAGTATGAATATTATTAGTGTGATGTTCATTGAGCAGGCTGTTTTCATGGGCTCAGTAAATCCACAAGTTCTTAATATCTTTTGGCTGCATCGTAAACCAAGAGAAAGCAGCTTAACATTTTAAATCTCACTCAATCTTCCCATGTGAGTGAGCTCTGAAAGCCCAGTGCAAACAGACAAAACTGTGCTGCTTGTCCCACAGCAAAAATAGTCTGAGGAAAATGAATCTCCCAATGCACAGTATATGATACTTTATTTTAAAAATGGTTTAATATTTTTTTAATAACGGAACAGAACCCCCCCTCCCCATCATGGGTTGTTCTCTGCCTTGCACCCGTAAATTCTGGGATATGTTCTGGACCCTCTGCGGCCTTGAATAGGATAAGTACAGAAATTGCATGGATGGATGGATGGAGGAGAATATATAGTAGAAGCTTTAATCATCTGGAGATATACTTTGCACAATATACAATTTCACTTTTTCAGTTCATCTATACATTCTTCCATCTTCTAGCCACTTCTCCTGAACCCTATTGCATCACACTATTCTCCTTTATTCCCTAAGAAAACAATATAATGTTTGTTTGATATTGTTGTTTTTCTCCATAACGTTAGATGTTGGCATCAGTGTTTTGAGCATCCTTTTCTTGAGGACCCAGCTCCTGAACACAGGTCACATGGCTGCTGCCTGCATGGTATCATCAGGAGCCAGAGGTTCGTGGTGTCATAGCAACCATATTTGTAGCCAACGCGGCACATTCATGTGTGACAGAACTCATTTCTACTTATTCACACTAGAAAAGTTGGCAAAAACTAATCCTGTTTTGTTCCATTTGCACCAAACAAAAGGCTACGTCCATTTCTGGAATGTTCTGAATGGAGGGCAGCTCTTGGCAAGCTTTGAAGCGGTACGTTACTGACCCTCTGGGCACTAAACTTCTGAGTGCGTAATAGGAAGGAGATTCCTCAGTGGTTAGCTGCTTCACAGGAAGGTCTCAACAGATGACTGCTCATAGCAATTTGTTTTTTTTTTCCAGTCCAGGCTCAAACGCCAGATTACCAAAATGGCTCTTTCCAAGCAGGAGAACTGGCTGTATGTAGCTGATGAGGTTGGCTACATCTCTGTTTTTGAGATTGATGCATATGCACTTCTGCCAGATCAGCAGCAGACGGCACCAAGGAGTAAGAAAGTCTTTTCCCTAACGACCTTGAACTTGCCCCCTGGTTGCAGACGATAGCTGATCATTGTCTAAAGGCGCCATGATGTACTGTAACAAAATATGTCTGTCTTTCCCATTTAGCTGTCAACTATTGGCGTGGACATATTGGCAGCATCACGGGGTAAATATCTGATTTTGTTCACGGGTAGGCTACTTTTCTAGGCTTGCCAGAAACAATTCCTGGTCTTTTCTTCCAAAACCCTCAAAAATCTTTGTTGTAATTATTATAATGGCAGTTTTATAGAGGTGGTACAGTAATGCATTTTGGGTGTTTGGTCTCTGACCCCTTAATTAGCTGTGGGATACTCTCTGGGATCCTGATGAGCAGTCTAGCCGTTTATTTTGCATGATTTCCTAATGGTGGGTCAGATGCTGTTGATTGGGGCTCAGTCAGCACTCTCTCTGTCTCCCGTGAAGCTTGCAGGTGATCACTGCTGAGGAGGTGCTGCTTACGTCCTCCCTGGACTGCACCGTACGCCTCTGGAGCATACATGGGGAATTCATAGGTACGCACTGAGCTGGGCTGTGCTACCCTTGATTAGCCTGAAAATGAAAGGGTTAGATAGAAAAACAATAGGGTTCCTGCTCCTTTCATAAATTACGTCCCGCGTTCCTAAGTAAAAAGGTGCCTAATTTTAATAATTTTAATGATGATTCATTTAGATTCCTAGGACATATATCATTAATAACAGACTGCAACGTACTGAAGTAGTTAATTTACCTGTTTCTGCATATTAAAGGATGAGTTACAGTGACGTAATAGGCATCGATTCAGCATACAGATATTTCTTTGCTAATGCAATGAGGGCTATGAAACACTACCTCTAATGGGGATCTTTTCAGCCATGGCTTAATATTTTGGGTGACAATTACAAAATGAAGCTGTTTCACACGTCTGAATGCTTATTCCTTGCACCCATTTTTGGGATGGCAGGAAATGCGTGGCAGGTAAGATCTCCAAAACAATAGGACTGGAAAAGCCAGTAGACAATTTGAAATTTCTCATCATGGGGAATTAGCTGAGGCTGTCATGGTAACTAGTTATTTTTTTTCTCAAACAATAACTCTGCTTCCTGTACAGTTTCAGTTCACTTCAGGTAGCAAATATCTAATACAAGTTAGGAAAAATCATAGGTATTGGCTAAAGGAGGACAGTCTATGGACAAACATTATACATTTATAAGTGACTGTGGGATAAAACACATGCCTGATATATAGATTTGTCTGATAATACAATTATCTTAGGTCAAATCTTAGGTCACCATGAATCATTTATACAGTACAGTCTTTCCTAAATGAAGTTATTACTGTTGCTCAAAAGCACACTTAAGAGCTGCTGACAAAAGTTATGGCTGTTAATCATCTGCTATTTCTGGCACCTTTCTGATTAATGGAAACCCAAAATAATAACCATAATCTTTGGCATATAAAAAATATTAATAACCAACCTCACATACAAACTAACATCATCAAGCCATTCCAATAATTGCCTGGTTCATCTCTCTTGTGAGTAACAAACAGCGATTGAACTGTAATTATTTTCTAATTTGCATGCTATACTTAAAGTATTTGTTTAATATGCTTATGCAAATGTGAAACAAGGAGCTTTTATGAAATTGTATTTATGCCACCATTCATCATTTTAATGAGAATTCTCACTGGCTAGTGCCCCAAGAACTCTGGAATTTATTTGCTCATTTTATTACCCATAAACCCACTTACCCTAATTGGAGGTCCTCTTTTTTTGTACATGAGTTGGAAACTCCAAATTGAGAAATAATAGATTTTCTAGGTACGATTCAATCTCCCATAGGGACATTTGGGCAGGCTGATCGCTGGAGTATCCACACTCCATCCTCCTGGAAGCATCCCATGGCCCCACACGAGGTCCTCATTGACCCCTTGAGTATGCCGGCTATGCCATTGGAGAGTGGGCACCAAGTCTCAGTGGGAAACAGCCCGGACACTGAAAAGGATGCCAACATAGCAGATGACAGAAATGTTGGTGCCTCGTTCTGTACCTGCATTCTCATCTTTTTTCCTTCATTATCTTTTAATCTGTTTCAGTGTTGCCTGTCTCTTGAAATGCTGAGCGTAACTCCCCCACTCAAAATGCAATTTCAGCCTGACTCACGCAGCAAGCCTCCATTGCCATCGCTCAGCATCTCCGATAGTGAGATTGAGGATGCTGTCAACAATGCCTGTTACCCAACCGAGCCTGGGAAGCGGTGAGTCTAAATTCCACATCATCCTATGAACGAGTAAAAGAAATCATCTTCTTATGATGAATCGCCGAACAGTTCCAGTCAGCCAATTGTGTTCACTCTTGTTTAAATTTTAGGCTCCGCCATGAAATATTCAAGCACACGAACAAGCTACTCAACCACGGGGAGCACAAAGTTTACCACTCTCTGAAGTATTTTGACATTGATGACACTTCAACCATCTCGCCAAATCCTGATCTTTATGCTGGAATCAAACCTTTACTGTCCAACTTTATGGAGATTTGAGCCCGTGAATCTTGATTTCTTAATCTAAGTACAGGCAGTTGACATTGATTCATTGACCTTAGAAGCTGTCTGGTTTTTAAATTCTATGCAGTTTTATTACTATTTATTTTGTGAATCAGCATCGGTTCAACAGTGCAACTGAAAAGTGGGTGAAGCCCTCATGGAAAGCTTGTAAAATAAATCTCTTTCTTCTTCGAGTGTAATAAATACTTTATTCCAGTACAACAAGCCGTGTACAATATCACTGTGGTGTTTTTTTCCCTAAGAGACATAGGAGAGACTATAATTCAGCAATATTTTTCAGAACACGATTGAAAACACAAATATGATTCCGACACACAAAAAAGGAATGTCACAAGGCTAACTAGTGACAGAAAGGGAAATTTCCATAAACTCAGAATGAACAAAAAAACACTTTATTACTTTGTAGTGACATGTGAAATGTTTTGGGAAAGAAACTCAATTTTCCAAAATAACTTGCCATACAGCACAGACACAAATTGGCATTTCTCGTTGCTTATATGATGTAATGTAACATGACATCTGAAGGTTCAGTCTAATTCCATACTGAGGTTAGGGTTCTTTGTTTTCTTCAGTCCCTCCTGTTTCAATGTCACATCCTCCACCTCCGTGCTGAATGTCCTATTTTCCCATGTGGTCTGTGCTGGAGAATCCTCCTCTGGTTTCATCTGCTTACTCTCATCCACTGGAGATTCCACCCTGGGCTTTGGCTTTGTCACCACTGGCTCACACGTGCTCTCTAGCTCCTGGTTGGAGAAATCACAATAACAATAAGAGAATTGGGTCTTTCTGCTTTGTAATACAAGCTTCATTATGTCACCGATTTCAGTAATTCCACCATTGGTGCCTGTCCTCACCTGAAGCTTTGCATGGATCTCAGAGCTACGCACCACAGGGTCCTGCTCATGGCTGAGTTTGTCCTGTATGTTTTTCATGTTGTCCAGCCACTCCTGTGTTTCCTTCACACACTTACTTACTTTTTCCATGTCTTGTGTATCAATGTGGGTGTAGTTATCATCCTAGTCAACCAGACATGAATGGAATCGTCAGGTCTAGTGAAAACGTATTAAAAGTACTAACTTGAATTTCTCTTAAGTGACGTTTACATGGAAAAAACTTAATTAATTTTGCATATTCAAATCATCTGAGATGATGAAGCTCTCACTCTGGCCCAATAGTCTGCAGCCCACCTGGTATTTTAGCATTAGCTGATTGTATAAATTCTCGTAAATATTTGCCCAGTACTACTTTTTGTATTCACAAGTATGCCTTTACCAGAGGATATAAGTGAATTTGTGAATGAGTTTAATGAAAGTACTATAGGTATGAGAATAATAATAATATTAATAATAATCACAATAGCTAATTAGTCAATGACAATCTATTCTATGAAACCCGAAGTTTGCAGAGTTCTGGAAAGCCACAGTAATGGCTTTGATAGCTGTATAATGCCTACTGTGGGAATAATATAGAAACCTTCAATTAAACATGACCTCCATATCAAATGCTAATGTGATGTCAGAAGCATCTTCTTTAATGTCATTTATGGTGTGAAATGAGCAAGTTAAAAATATTTAATACAGAGAGGGAAAAAATATGATAGATAAGGAAAACCAAATATATTTACCCCATTCCTGTAGTCCTCTATAATCTTCACATAAGACTGGGTTTTGGATGTGAGCTCTTCAAGCAGCTTAGGCCTCTGCTCTGCTTCCTCGTATCTTTCCTGAACAGGCGTGCCTAGTTTCTGCAGAGCAAACAATTGGGTTTTTAACCACAGGGCTAAACCCATGTATGTGAAGCAGTGCTGGCTGACTGTCAGCACCAGCAGACCGAACTAGGCGCTCTCTGCTGCTGAAGGAGTTCAGAATTGGCAAACAGCCAGAGCATGCCTAATACAGAGACCACTGGACCAGTCAAATAATATATGTTGGTGTCAAGCAGAATCAATGTGTAATATTACATTGCTCAGCTTAAACTGCAGTCTCATTATCCAGCAGCCGAACAAAGGATCAAGCGCTAGGCAGCATTTCCATTATTGAAGGTTAATGGGTGTGTCCATGCTAATGAATAATGGAAGGCTTACTTGTATTTCCGCCAGCTTGTCCACGTACACCTGTTTGTCCTGATCCTCTCCTTCATCGTATAGCCAGTCCTCTGTCAGACTCAGCAGCTGACAAAATTTGTCTTGATCCTGAAAAAAGGGGCCATTAGTGCCATACATTCACCCATCTTCAGGTCCCAAAGAAATAGAAATAAATTAAATGGCACCAAAGTATGAAATTCGAGGTAAAAAAAAACAAGGAAACTGTTTATGTCCTATTACATATGCACCAAGAATATTAGGGAGAACAATGCAACGGATGTGCATTGTTCATTATCAAATGTAAGTGCATTTAAAAATCATTAATTTATTGCCGTTTACAAACAATGTAGGAAGAAATTCTGCTTTAAAATCTGATGAATGATTGGTATTCAGATTAAAATCAACTTAAAGAATCATATTTCTGTAATGCCATTCCCTGCAACTTTCCCTGCAGAAACACAGCAAATACCTGAGCACAGTGAGCCAGTTCATAACACATAATCGCAACCATTGTATATATTGATACTTATAAATATTTTAATGCCTACTAAGAAAACATATTTATGCATTTATGATGTCATCTTTTTATGGGTCAGTACCGCATTGTGGTATCTTAAGAAGGAGGTATGTTACCACTGCATTGAGAAACTTCTGGAAAGGTCCCTCCAGCTTGTGCCTGTAGTAGTATATGTGTTCTTCTACTGCATTTTTAGCATTGTTCCTCTCCTTCTCACGTTGATCTTGCAGTATCATTTCACCCTGAGGAGGGCAGACAGAAAATTGATATTCACTGTCATAGTGTTCAAACTTTTTCAGTCAGTTACGGATCTGTGTCTATATCTGAGAGGTTGTGGGTTCAAATGTCACGGCCAGCATATTAATTGTATCACCACTGCAATCACCACTGCTTGGAGTAATTGTCTATAATGCCAATTACTCCAAGGACTCTGGTTGACCCAGTGCTATGACCTCAGAAAAGTTTCCTGAACTGTATGCTGCTTTGAATAAAAGCATCTGCTAAATATCTCAATGTTTATCCATCCATTGTCTGCAGTTTGTCTGGGTCTGGGTTGCAGGGGCAGCAGCTTGAGTAGAGATGTGCAGACCTTCCTCCCCATCCACTGGGGGAATACCAAGGCGTTCCCAGGTCCGCCAAGAAATATAACTCCAGTGTGTCCTACTGTACATCTGCCCTGGGTTCCCCTCCTGGTTGGACATGCTCGAAGAACCTCCCCAAGGAGGTGTCCAGGAGGCATCCTACATAGATGCCTGAATCATCTTTAATGACTCTTTTTGATGCAGAAGAGCAGCGGCTCTGCTTTGAGCTCCCCTGAATGCCTGAGCTCCTCACCCTGTCTCTAAGCCTGAGCCTACAAAGCCTACGAAGGAAGCTCATTTCCATCACTTTTGTCTCATTCTTTCAGTTGCTACCTAGAACTTGTGATGATACAGTAGGTGAAGGTACAGACATAGATTGACTGGTAAATTGATAGCTCTGCCTTCCAACTCATCTCTTTCAAACCAAGGCAAGCCAGTTGCTATGTCTGCATAATTAACCAATCTGCCTGTCAATTTTCTGATCTATTCTTCCCTCACAAAAGACCCCAAGATGCCTGAACACCTCTCCTTGAGGCAGTAACTCATCCCCAACTGAGACAGGGCAATCCACCCATTTCTGGTGGAGAACCATGGCCTCAGACTTAAAGATGCTGATCCTCATCCATCAGCCCAGTGTATGCTGGTGGTCACAGCTTGATGAAGCCAACAGGACCACATAATCAAATAGCTATACACATTTTCTTTGACTGCCTTAGACTTTTGCACAGTACTTTCATGTATAAGGCATTCTCCCTTGTTGCTCTCATCTAAAAGATCACAGGAGCTGACTGGCTATAATAGGGTCCATGACACACCCAGCCCTCAGCTCAGACAGCTTTTATTTTCTTTCATACTGAAACATAGTAACAATACCTCCATCTGTGCATAAGTGGTCAAATATTCCTTTCCCAGCTGTTGCATCAGTTTCGCTTTGACAGGCAGACCAACATGCATGGTTTTCATCTTCGGCTTTTTGGCGTCGGGGGGCTGGTGAGCTTTCCACTCTCCATTAAGCTGCTCAGAAGAGAAAACAGATTGCCTGCCTTAATACTTTGCTCAGGTGGACAAAAACAAGGGGCATTAGCTAGACTGCTGGGGGAGCAATAACAAGAAATAATTGCAGTCACTTAATAATCAGGAATAATCGGAGGGGTTTAGTATAGCAGTATAGCAGTATAACATTACAGAGGAACCGGTGAGGGTTAGGGGTGGCAGGTGTGATAATGCGACAATTCACAAATAATACTTGGGCATCCTTAACCTCTACTTATAGCAGTCTGCTAACCTGAATGATAACATACATCTATTTATTTCCATTTTCTAAACAAACAGTACTGTACTTTGCATTTCAAATTGCTTTGTCATTTCCAATCTAGATCTTTTTATATGCTATACAAACCATGAAAATTATGCCTCTGTGTGTACAGTTACTACTGGGAGCACTATGTTTTGTAAATTTAAATGCAAAATTAATGGCACTCAAAAGTTACTGCAAGAAACACGAGATTCCACAGTGACAAATATAGCTACCATGTGAGTGAGGCTGGCTGCCAAGACAAATATACACGGCGTACCCAAGTCAAGACTTAAGATATGGTTTCATTTACACTAACAAATACAGCGATATAAGTCCGTAATGAGTCCGCTCTGGACTCCGGATCGAATCCTTAAAAGTTCGAGTTCTGATCGAATTTTTCCCATTAGAAATAATGGAAGACCAATTAATTGGTTCCCGGCCCCCAAAAAATTAAACCTAAATATGTTTTTTTTTCTTTTAGCATTTAAACACAAAATGAACAGAATAAAACAAGTGAATTTTTTTTCTAAATGGCTTCCAAAACGATTAATATCTTATCCCAACATTACCCCTCTCCCACCGCGCTCCTTCCCTGTGCCAAGCCCCCCCGTTAACCTTGTGTGGGATCCCCATGTAATCAGCTGTTTCTGGTTGTTGTCATTAGTCCTCTGTATTAAGTCCGCCTTTCAGTTTGTTTCCCCAGTCCGGTCATTGGGTGCATTTGGCTTGGCTTAAAGCAATGCATTCTGATCCTGACACAATGCATTACGGTTAGATGCATTGCGACCTCTCACCCGGCTGCACAAACTGCCTTATTGGCTGAAGAGTTTAGTTACACGCATGACATTTGCATGCCAGGCAGTTCTGATGCGTAATCTGCTATTTCTCCCGAATATCATGTAAAACGGTGAGAACTGGTTTTCAATTAATTTACCTGGTGAAATAAAGTTTAAATAAGTGACATAAATGCTCTAACAGTACACGTATGTTAGTGGTTTATGTATTGTTAGTTACTGTAATGTTAGGCTGCTTCATTTGGTTAATCATCCAGTCTGTGAAGAAGGCATTCAAGTAGAAACTGCATTGTTGTCTGTACATGACAATAAAAACTTTGAATCTGGTCCATTGTTTATTTTTATTATTACTCTGTATTCGTTAATTTGTTCGTGAATAGCAAACTTTTAAGGTTGTAACATTTGTACAACTATTACGTAACTTTTTGGTGAGCAATGGCAATGGTGAGAGATGTGCTGTGTGACTCATTTTCTGTCGTGTACAACTTAAATTATGTCAGCATTCACAGTTCGACTTCTAATATTCAGATCGATTTGTAGGTCAAACTGGTTTGTTCGACTTTCAAGAAATTTGAGTTCTAGTGAGTTTGAGAACATGTACGTATCACTAATATGTATATGTTGTATCATTTTATGTGATCCAAATCCTTTTCAGTATTGTTTTTAACTTCCATGTTGTCTGCAAGTTTCTGTGATCTTTCGGCAACCCCCAAAAATGTTACTTGTTAACTTACACTTTGAGGACTGGCTTGGCTGTCACCTTTCTCCGCAGAGGGAGACTCTTGCTCCAACTGTTTTTCTATATCGTCAGACAACTGGGAGTCACCTTTCTCCTGTGTCTTGTCCTGGAAGCACAGTTCCAGGGCAAGAGGACTTTAAAATCAGGCCCGTTTTTTTTAACAGCCCTATTTTCATCTATTTTCCTCTAATACAAGAAATATACCACATAAAGCAATATACCATACAAAGGTTGCAGAGTATTTAAAGGTGTAGTGCTTACTTACTTTCCAGAAACAAACTGGAATTTATTTGAAAAGTGGCTTTTGCATTACAGTGCATTGCAAAAGTATTGAAGCCCCCTTACATGAATAGGATTGCCTGAATTGAGAATCGTGTCCTTGGTAAGGCACTGTTTTGCATCTTTGTCTTTTTCCTGTTTCATTTGGGCCTTCTAGAGCACTTATGCAAGGAGGATTTTTCAGTTATTAATTTTCTTTAAAATCTGTTAAAATTTGCTAACAAATAATTGATTTTGACTGAAAATGTATTGTGAGAAACCATGAGTTTTTAATAATACATACAGGAAGAGGGGGCATGGTGGTGCAGTGGTTAGCACTGTTGCCTCACACCTCTGGGACCTGGGTTCTGGTCTCTGCCTGGGTTTCATGTGTGTGGAGTTTGCATGTTCTCCCCGTGTCGTCGTGGGGTTTCCTCCGGGTACTCCGGTTTCCCCCCACAGTCCGAAAACATGCTGAGGCTGATTGGAGTTGCCAAATTGCCCGTAGGTGTGCGTGTGCCCTGCGATGGGCTGGCCCCCCATCCAGGGTTGTTCCCTGCCTCGTGCCTGTTGCTTCTGGGTTAGGCTCTACACTCCCAATAGGATAGGTAGTTTGTAAAATGGATGGATACAGGAAGAGTATGTGTCATTTGTAATTCAGGCAAATGTGATCATTTTAAGGGGGATTCAGTGCTATAAGATAGCTTATAAGTGTTGCATCTAATGAGAATATATTGGAAAGTTAATAGCAGACAGACTGGACAGGTTCATTCCTCTACGAGTCTCCTGGTACCTGAGCATCAAGTTCATCAATTGCTTGCTGCTTGATGGCCTCTTCCATTTCGGCCCTGCAGGCCTTGTAGTCTTCCTCTTTCACTTTCTGCACCAGGGCAGCTGAGGACACACTAACAATCCCATTGGCATTAATCTGCACCTTCACCTTCACTTTTGATTGCTCTCCATCATCCTGGGTAGATACGTTTAGAACTGCAAATTCACCTGAGTAGGAGGAGAATCCCATTTAAAGATAATGAGCAGAGTATACATTTACTGAGAAAATATTCTGACTACAGATAAAAACAGAAGCTATGTGTGATACTTACCAATCTTTGACTCAGGGTATGGTAATGATGATGGGTCTGAATAGGACACTTCAAGAACAAAAGGATTTTTCCTATAGAATGTGATCATTTTGGAGAATGGAATCGCATGATTTTTCCCAAAGACTTCATGACATCTAGATGAGGACCGAAGATAGTACATTTAATAATGTGCAGCTTGGCAAGCAACATTAAACAATCAACCACGTATTTAGGTTAGCCAGAACTGCAACTTTTGATCTTACCCTTTTAACTCATCTCCCTCAGTAGACCAGGAGAGGGATATTGGGAACGGGGTGACGTCTGTGATAGAAAATTCACGGACTTTAAATGCAGGTGACAGCATGGCACACTGGATGGAGTAGAAAGACACAGAATTACCAACATGTGATCAATGTCCATTCCATCTAACATCATAGATTACATTTTTTTTAAGAACATACATTGTGCCTGTAGTAGAGCTTACTTGCAGAGCGCAGCCCCTAGCCACTGCCTCATCCGCGTTTAATGTAGTGCTCACGTCCTTCCCAAAGAACTTGGCGATCTTTGCCCGGACAGCAGGGGTGCGGGTGCCTCCCCCCACAATCTCTACAGCACTCACGTTCTGGACTTGCAGCTGAGCCTCCTCCATCACTGTCACCAGAGGAACTGTGACACGCTCGATCAAGTCCGCACACAACTCCTCGAAATGGCTTCTGTGGGAAGGAATGCAGACAGAAAATGCTTGTCATGCTGGCCCAAAGAGGTTGTGAGACATCTTTTGATACAAATAATTTGATATGTTCTAAAATGGCTCTGTGTGCACACTGGAGAAGGTGTGTGAGCGTGAATATGTGTAATGTTTTTGTAATGGTAATCTTCTGTAGTCCTGCTGCTAGGAACGGTGTAGATTTTCTATTTAACATTCAACATTACATTAGCAAATGTAGTTAGTTTTTGGTTTTATATACTACGTCTAAGTCCAACTATCGAAGCCAATTCATGGTAGGAATTTATATATTTTTAGTATTGATGTATTTTTTTTCACGCCATCATATTGTGAATATAATATTTAGAAAAGCGGCCCTGGTCTAATAGCTGAAGGTTGATGTTTCTTTATGTACTGGTTGCATAGTTTGATGTGCGTGATCATTTTAATTATGTGCATGTAAAGTCTATCATCATATGTTCCTTAGCTAGAGAATATGGAGTTGCTCATACCGGTTCATCTTTCCTGAGACATCTTTCTCATCAATTAAACACTCAATATTAAGGGGAATGTCCATCGAGCTGCTACTCATCAGCTTCTTCAGCTTCTCACATTCCTGCTGGAGACGTAGCAGAGCTCGAACCCGTGACTTCACATCCAGTTTGTACTTAGCATTAATCTCTGTGCAGAAGTACTCCACCAGCCTCTGATCAAAGTCCCTACCACCTAAATGAGGATCGAATGCTGTTGCGAGAACCTGACAAGGACAAAGACCAATTTAGTAGCCGTTTCTTTCGAAATTCTAGACACTTATTTGTTCGCTGTTTACCTTTAGCTTTCCTTTTTTAAATGCACAGGCAGACACTTGAAAGGATGAGTGACCCATATCGACAAAAATCACAATTTTTGGTTTTTCATCTGGGGATGGAAGGTCATCCTTGTATATTCCATAATTTAAGGCGACTGGTCAGGGAAGGGAGAAGAGGAAAAATGTGTGACTTCAAAGTCACTATTGTTACAATCACACAAGCCAAACTTCCGAATATAATACCTGCTGTGGTATCATTCAAAAGCCTCAGGCAATTTAATCCAGCAATCTGGACAGCATCCAGCACACGTCTCCTCTCTGTATCAGTGAAGAAGGTAGGAACCTTTGCATCACAAATAATTTGAATGTTAAAAAAAAATATTCATAATGCACCCAGAAATTTGTAATTCATATTTAGTCATTGTTTCCATGGATATTAAAATAATAATTTGGACGTAATTTAAAATCTTTGGAAATCAAATTTGTTTAATTGTATTCACTGATCCATTTCCATTCTAATAGCTGAATGAGCAAGTGAAGTGTAATAACTGCATCTGTCATGCATTTGTTCCATAAAATATTCCAGAACACTCACAGATATGACACAGTCTAGCACTTTCTTCAGTATATTAGCCTCAGCTGTATCTTTCAGCTTTGTCAGGAGCATGGCAGTAAGCTGCTCTATACTGAACTGGTGTTCCTTGTCCAGATACATGACCTAAAACAAAAACAAGACATTCAAAATACAGAAAGCCTTACTGCCACTTCCCACCTCTCTAAGTTTCCCCAGGAAAAAATAATGCAGGCTAACAATGACGTTTGGACAAAATTATACTCCAACACACGCAAAGTAATCTCAAGGCTAGGAAATACTTATTGGATATGATTTTATGCAGCATATAGTTTCATGGATCTTAATGCGAGGCCATTTAGAAGAGAGGGTCTATGTAATTCATACATGCAAATGTTTCTTCTGTCCATAAATCCAGTTAACACCACATAAAGTCATGGGGCATCTCTTTGTACATTTGCAAATCAAAAGTAGAGGGAAATCAAACTGAAGTCAATCATACTGCTGCAGTGCTTGGATGTGCAAGTAAAAAGGCTCACCTTGGCTCCAACTCTGCCATCGTTTACTGGGACCAAGTCATAGGGCACATTAACTCTCTCACTTTGCACAATGATGTCATCAAAAGACCGGCCATGAAATCGCTTGAAGTTGAACACAGTGTTCTTGGAATTCGTAATCAGCTTAAAAAAAATAAAAACCTTTAAGAATTAACCATACCGTATCCTGCTACTTATACATTTGGAGGGGCTATTAAAAGTTATCAGGAAAAGACCAGTCATTGTTTCTCTATATATACAAAAAAAAGTTGAACTCCATTTAATGAATTACTTCCATTATGAATTGGATCTAATTCCACCAGTTCTACAATAAAGCCATGCATAAATTATACAATTTACTAGTTAAAATAATACTCAAGATGAATATGCAGTTTCTGCATAGATTTATCATTACCTGATTTTTTGCTTCATTTCCAATGTTTCTGTTTTTGGAACCAAAGGACACAACAGCCCTGTGGGAATTAACATAAATATTTTATGCATAATAACAAACTAAAACAAAATCCATAGATAAGTAATTCAGCCTTGGCTCTTTGGTTACTACTAAACAGAAAATATGAATCATGTCTTTTAAAAAGCTGTGTGGAGAAAATTGGTTTTGTTTTAGCTTTATGGTGCCAGATTTTCTCTAAACAAATTCATTAGCAGATGGTCCCATGGACATTTCACCATAATCTGGTATTTTCGCAAGGGACTTAAACTGCGGCTCTTTGCAGCAGAGCTGTGCACCATTCAGAACTGAATTGAAAATGGCCCTAAAATTTCAATTCAATTCCTGAATTTGAATTGTGGTTCAAAGTAGGATGCAATCCAAATTAGAATTTAAGGTAGTAGAATTCAAATGGAATTCAAATATCGAGATACATAGTGTAGATGAAGTTGGAAACAATAAAGCTAAACATTTTAATATGAACTGCACATAAGCATGTTAACGTCCATAGCATGTATTGAATAATTGTTACAAAAATCTCATGTTTTTATGTTGAAATGAATGTGACATTTGAAGAGTCACTTTTAAAACTGTTATTTTGTGAACCATTGTGGATCTTCTCATAGGAAAATGACTGATTGTTCAACGTAATCATATCCATTACTTTAGTTGTTATGTCTAAAAACTATATGTTTTTAGGAGGGACAGCCAAATCTGTTTTATTGCTGCTTATTTATGAATTCAATAAGGCTTAGCGGTATTCCAGAGAGCAGGTTAGGATTTAAATCTTAATTCCGACTTGAATGAGTCTGAAACAACAGAAATATTATTATCGGTTGCACAAATGCTGATTATATCTTCAGGGACTGAGTTTACTCAAGTTTGGCTCTGTTAATGTTAACTGAAGCACGCATGGTCTTCTGGAACAAGAAGAAGTAATTATCAGCAGATTGTTGAAAATACGATTCACCATGGAAATGCACATTGCAGTTGTGTGCCTGAGAAGTCGTCTCTGTGGTCTGCAAAGTGGAGGGGTTGTTCATCCTCTGCCTCAAAGTGTAGTACAGCAGGATGGAATGCTTGCCTGACTCAAGCAATATTATGCAGTACCACACATGTCACAGTAAGGGCTCACTGGGGTGACTCTGCGACCACTGGAACTGGGCCTTGAGTATCCCTATAGTCATCTTAACCCAAGATCTGGTTGTGTTATAAGCTAGTGGTTCAGGTATGGGGTCTTCGGAGTATGCAAGTAGGGGTACCCTCTGGTCCCAAGAAGGAAACCATTCAACAGTTTCCATTTGTTTTCAGGTGTAAGTGAGCAAGACCAAATGGCATTCAACTACACTGCCTGGCCAAAAGTAAAGTCGCCATTTGAATTTATATCAGCAACGACTTATGAGCCAGTGACTGGATCATTATTACACGTGAGCAACATTATGCAGCAATAAAGTAAAGTCAGCTGAGTACCTCAATCTACTGAATGACCAGGTTACACCTCCATCCATAAATGGATTTTTTTTCATTCCTGTTGGCATGGGCATATTCCAAGACAAGAATGCCAAGTTTCATTAGAAGGTTCGAATTGTCCAAGAGTGGTTCAGGGAGCATGAGGAATCATTTTCACGTATGACTTGGTGACCACAGAGTTGTGACCTTAACCTCATTAGAGCTCTTTGGGATGTGATAAAGGAGCCTTTATGGAGGTTCAACTCACTTGTCAATACAGGATCTCAGGGGGAAAATGAATGCAAATCTGGATGAAAATAAGCTTGCATAAGCTTGTGGAAACAATGCCATGACAAGCATGTGCCATAATCAAAGCTAAAAGTGGTCCAACAAAAAATTCAAATGATAACATTTTTTTTGGCCGGGCAGTGTATTTTACCATTCATAACTTGAACTGACTCCCTACGGAGGTTATAAACATAGCAAATGTTGCCACCTTCAAAACCTGGCTTACACAACATTTCTATTCCGTACCTATCCGCCTGTCAATGTCCCGCTCCATCCTTCCCTCAGTCGTGAACAAGACCCCAAGATACTTAAACTCCTCCACTTGGGGAAGGACCTCATCCCTGACTCGGAGAGAGCATGCCACCATTTTCCGGCTAAGGACCATGGTCTCGGATTTGGAGGTGCTGATTTTCATTCCAGCCGCTTCACACTCGGCTGCGAACTGCCCCAGTGAGAAATGAAGGTCACGATCTGATGAGGCCAACAGAACCACGTCATCTGCAAACAGCAGAGACCTAATCCTGAGGTCACCAAACCGGACACCCTCAACGCCCTGGCTGCGCCTAGAAAT
>JABFDZ020000040.1:15233507-15257971 GCA_019775955.2 Pollimyrus isidori | reverse complement strand
GGGCCATAACAGGGGCCAAGAGCAATTCTACAGGGGCCCTGGCCCACCCTGGCCCCCGTCTAGAACCGCCAATGAATGTAAGAACATACAATTGCTGTATTCTCCATTTATAGTCCATCAGAGCCGTTGATGCAGTTATTGTGTTTGCTTGAAATTGTGTCCTACTGTTGTCACAAACTCAGCTACTGAAACCACATCCTGATGATCCATAATAAGTCTATCAGGATGGCATGGGAATGAACAGGATGGAGGTAGCACATGAGAATGTAAGAAATTCAGTCTCAACTCTCCAGTGCTAGACATAGTTTTGTCAACACATCCTAGCCACCAATTATCATCACATGCAGTGCATGTCATTTTAAAATATATTAATCAGTTATTATATAGTAATTATTCATATGAGGATGGTATATTATTTGTTCAATCTATAGAGCTGAACAGTAGCTTCAAAACAATACGAGGGCCATTTCTGTGCACCTTACATTAATAGGCCTACATTAATAGCCAATCAAAGTCATTGTCCCCTCCCAATAGCGTCAAAACTTTGTTCGTTTAAATCTCCTTCAATATTGATCCCAGACTCGCTCGATTTCAGTTTCATGAGTTACTCATTTGACCAAATCAGCATGCCAAGTTTCCTTGAAATCCATGACGATGAAGTCGAAAGTGTGATGATTTCACATGGAATGACCCGCTTGATTGATTGAAACTAAAAATGACATTACTTTCTTTTTGGTCTTTACCTTTCTGAACATGATGCGATACGCAATAAACATTATTTCAAAAGCGGCCACTGGAAATTTGTGGATGAATCAGCATGAGCGCTAATATTAAGATGTACACTTTTATTTATTGACATATATGTTAATCTGATGAATATTATGTATGAATATTATATTTTAATATTACTACATTTACATCAATATTATTTAGCTTGCTATATTCCATGCACGAATATATGATTTACTGTTATGATTTCTGTTTTCTTTACGGTAGGCTACATATCGCACAGGAATCCCATAGAACTATAACTATTCAGTCATACATATTATGGCTTACAAATGAAATATGTCACAAGATAAAAAATACACTGATAACTCATTTAATTGTATAAGATATAATGTACAGATTAAATGACAGTATATGTAATAGTGACATCCATGACAAAGCAAAAAAAAAAAAACTTACGGCGTGCATCTGTCTGTAAATTCATTTGCCACCGTTTCAATTCCTCCACCCTTGACTACAGCGATGTAATTGTTCTGAAATCCAATATCAAATCCAACAACTGCCATATTTTAACTCCATCCAAGTAAACTGAATTGTCAACGAGTACACTGGTTTTGTTTTGTTTTTTCGGATGAGGATATTCCTTCAGCACTCTGTAATCAGAGGTTCCTCCTCTAACCATTTATATAAACTTCTTAGAAATTTCCCGATCCTTGCAGAAGTCTCTTGAATCCCCATGAATATGCGGCCGCTGCTTTATTTCTAGATCTTTCTGAGCAGTGAGAAAGTAACAGGGACAGTACAGTGTGGCTGGTATTTTTCCGTTGTTGCTTTGGCAACAAGACGCCCGAATTTGCGCAGCTCTACTGCGCAGGCGTCATTCGTATTAGTTCGGAGTTGTGTTTTGTACAGAAAACGGATTAAAATCTACCCGTGGTCTAAATTGGCAGTATTTATGAGGCACGGGGAAATGTAGGCTGTGGCTCGAAAGAAAACTATGGATAACTCCAAAATTTACCAGAAGATGGTATTTTCGTAATGTTGTATAGGCTATGTGATGAGCCCGAAACGCAGTACTTCCGAAACTTTTTTTCCCAAAGTTCCAGGGTTTATGTTCTAATATTTCTTTTCAAACGCTTAAGTAAGCAAAAGGTAAGTAGCGAAGTCGGTCAGGATAAACGGAGCATAAACATCGCTGACAGGCACGTCGTGATAACTAGACGCAACACGCGTCGCCGTCATAAGTTGGACGGCCGTCGCACAGTTGGGTCGGTAGAGGGCGTGCCCGTGCCGTGCCGGCGCGGCGGCGGGTGGCGCCAGCTCGCGGTCAGAGTGTGGTTCCGCGGGAGCGCTCCACACGGAACGTGTCTTTTTCCTAATCGGGGGCTGACACGTCGCCGGCTCACACCATGATCCCCCGTAACTACCCCGTCGGGAGCAAAGTGGCTTTTTTTTTGGTTTTCCTCTTTTCCTGTAAGTACTGCTCCAGTTCCTGTTCTCATCGGTAGTTTTTTTATCATTGTCATTTATCATTTTTTTTTGTTAAATCGCAGAGCTGCCAAAAATCGGGAAAAGTAGACGTGCTTGAAAGTGTATGGCTGTAGCTGCCGGTTTTATGGCTGCAAGAGCCTGGGAATTTCGGGGAAGTCTGAGGAGGTGGCGGGCTGATTTAGCAGAGCGTGGAAGCGGGACTTCGGTCACAGAAACCTCGGGTGGATGAAAGGCTGTGCGCTCTTAGTTCACAACAGGCCGGTCTTTGCAGCTTTTTAATGCCCCTCTTATCTTTGCATACTCTCTTCGTCAGTGGACGCTTGCACAGAAGTTTCCGTTTCGGCTTTATGTTGAGACATTTGACGTAGTTTTGACACTTCTACTTAACTTGCTGCGAAGGTAACGACGAAAAATATCAAAATGTAGGGAAAATGTCGAGTAGTGTTCTAGTGTAAAGCAGTTATCTACTATTATGCCGCTGAGAATTAAGCGTATTAAATTTGTAATTATCACGTAAAATGTGTCCGGCTGCGGGTTTGCGATTTTCTTGGGCGAAATTGTCGATTATATTGAAATGTAATCGATGTGAAGTCTTAGATCCGTTTTGTTTTTATGGGTTATATTCTTTTAGAAAGAAGTTAGGACTTAAAGTGTTTGTATAGGATGTTTTATTTGTATTGATATTTTCACCAAGATGCACAATAACGGGAGTTTTGAAATATGTAAGGCAGGTTTAGTATCGCTAATTTTTAATCTACAGCGTTTCATAATACAACTTGCCTAACGATTCATGTACCAGCGCTGAGAAAGTTGGTGGGAAAAACGTATTCAATTTTTGGGAAAATTTTTGCGGGGCATCAATTACGTATTGAAAGAGTGTCGTTTTATTCGCCGTTTTTAACTGCCTGACAGACCGTCAGTATAAATCACATTGCAACCTGTCATCTCCGTTAAACAGTAATTTTAGGAAGAGCATTATTTTTCTCCCTTCTCAGATTCATCGATTGTTCCAGTGCAGTTGGGGTTGCATATGTGAGCCAGATCAGTGGTCTGGTTATTTTTCACTTAATTATGATACGTCTGTCTGCGATACGAAAACATTTAACAAATCTGACCTTAATCCACCTTTTGGATTATGACAGTATGTTAATCTCTCTTTTTTGTACAAGAGAGGGCGGAAATTAAACCGAGCCGTCTTTGCTATTTTCATCTTTGATCTCAATGTTAATTTGAACGGACGTAACGATTTTTGAAATTCAATTACACTGTCATGAAATATTAAACTTAATTTTGGATGGAAAGGAAAGCAGATCAGGTTCTCTCTATTCGGTGTTACCACTTTTTAATTACAGTAGTCGTATTTAAAGGCACATTGGTTTAATCGTATTTAAATTTAAAAGGTAGCTAATTCTGTCCCTGGTGCTATTTTAAAAGGAATACAATCACCTACAACCACTATTATACCGTTTTTTGGAGCCCATTTGTTGCAAGACCAGTTTATTCTTCCTAAGGCATAATTGATGTTTTCCTCAAACGTTTGCAATGCCAGGCCTAGATATTTAACCAAACAACCCAAAACGCAGGAGTAGATGGAGACGTGAGTTTGGAGATAAGACATGAAGCATTAATATGGTGATCCTTAAATGAGACCTTGGAGGACTGAATGCTCTTCCTGCAGAGTATGTTTAGAAATCCCTATTACAGACCAGTTCTCGCTTATAACCTAACACAAAATCCAATGCTTTTTAATGCAGAGAGAATTTAAATTATTGTGACTGTCTCCATGCAGGGTTTTGTATTTAATTACTTTTGGCACTGACCTATTTCGCACTACCTGAAGACCTGAATATGGTGTCTAAACCCCCCCACCCCCCCCACTTTTTGCTCTGCATTTTGTATATTTTAACCTGTCAGGGCCCTCTCGATGCCTCATTTGTAACCGGAAGAATAGGGCACATCTCATCTACTTTACATTCAATGAAAAGGCAGGATGTGTCCTCTGCAGTGGTCTGTCACCCCCCCCCCTCCCCCGCCAACATATATTGATAAATACCAGGGATGAGTGCTGCTTGTCCTCTGCCAGGAGCTGGAGTTAAATGTAGGGCTTAAACTGCAATGGGGGGGGCACTCCAAAAAAGAGAGTGATGTGTAAAATAAGGCTGCTGGCACAAATGTCTTGGGGAGGGTTACTCAAAAATTGCACCCTCTCCGCCTTTCATCTGAACATTTCTTTCGAGGACATCTGCTCATTGAGACAGGAGTGATCGTGACAGAGATTATGAAAATATTATTTAATGGGCATGTGTTAACAAAATGAAGATATGCCCTTTGGGGAGAATATCTCAATGTAACAGGTTCTACTGTTGTCCACTGATGCATCTCTCAGACCTGCTAACTGTGCATTGAACTGGGATTTGTACTGAAAATTTTTTTTTTTTTTTCTCTCATTCTGCTTCTGTTACTTCCCCTGCATATAACCTCAAAAGACGTTGCTGTTTTTTTTTTTAATTGGAACAAATTGTTCCTGTGAAAATTAAAAATGAACAGGGGTTTGAGTTTTCATGATTAACTAGCTATTTTACTGCAGTGAAAAAAAATCTTTGGCAAGTTGTTTTTGAGCCATTAAGACATTGACAGCCGATGAAATATGGAATCTGTAGGATGCCTGTTTGCAAGGTCTGCCTGCAGATGTTCTAAAATGACTACCCTGCCATTCTCTGGGGAAGTCAGCTCATCTTATCTGGCACATGAAACAGTAGGGCACTAATGTTCACTGCTTTAGTGATTCTCTTGGCACTGGACAGAGAGTTACAATGAGCACTCGTACAGGGTCATGCAAGTCTGTTTATTGGAATCTTTAGTGTTCACATTTTGTAAAGGGGATGAATTTAGCTCAGACTCTTTGCAGAGCTGTTTTAGTGCTGCAGTGTGAAGACGTTTTCCATATTTCACATGGTGTCCTTTATGTACCTTGAACCGAATGTTAGTTTGTTCAGTAGTTTTTCTTTTTTTGTGGGTGCTATTCTGATATGAGAAAGATCTACTCATCCCAGCTCTGTCAAGGAGGTAGGAATGAAATGCTTAGGATTATTTTTGTGGTTAAATTAATTTCCTGTTTGCTATGATGATTGATGAATGTTTACTCCCCTATGGAGTCGCCAGAAATGTGTTTGTAGGATGCTCCTGCATAATGGCTTTTTGTGATCCTACCAACCGCTGGTGGCAGGTCAAATGCAGCCTCTGTCCAGAAAGCTAAAGGCAGCATTTCATTCTAGCACTGAATTCCTGTATCACTTGAGATTTACTGGAAGGTTTAAGTGAAAGTTTATTGAAAGTTAAGAGAGGACATTTAATATAGGTGATGGGGGGACACTGCACCCTAATTCATGTTCATTTTCTTGCTAAAGTTACAAATTAAACAGCACAGAGGCCTGTACAATTTTGACTATATCCTCTTACTTGTGGTCTGTGAAGGCCGACTGAAAGAATTTCAAAGAATTGTTCTCAAACTGTAGGTGTTTTGTATTTATTTTTTAATAATTGTGCATCAGTGCCTTTTCTGTATGCATACTTAAGTCTAATTTATTATTCATGTGGCTGCATTCACTTTCATTAAATTTGTTTACATGGATTTCCTCCTGCTGGCTGGATAAGCAGCTTGGTGGCAGCTAGAGTGCAGAGGTTGTTTGCTCTTCAGATGTCTCCATTATTTTATTATGCTGTGCATTGTTGTCTGTCATTTGTACCCATGGCTTAAAGAAAAGGCTGGGGAAAGTGAGTCTGTGATTTGCCCAAATGTAAGTCTCAGCTGTTGTGCGTGTGTGTAAGAGAGAGACAGTGAATAAATGAAAGTGTGATGCTCTCAAGATGGGAATCTGAATGCAGTCCAGGCCCTGGCAGGCCTGGGCATCTCCACCATCCATATCAGAAGCTGCACACTGTGCTCACTCTTTTTTTTAAATCCAAGTACGTAATGCCTGAAGGTGCACTTATTTAAGAATATCTGTATAATAAAAAAATTGATACGCACAGACTATAAAACTCGATCAACAAAGTTTGCTCCATTTTAGAGAAAGGCCATCGAGTTGTCCGTCTCAGCACAATCGGGCAGAGGTTTACTAAACACCAACACAATAGCCAATCACAAGCAATGTAATTTTGCCCATCCTACCTTAAAGAATCGCAATGGGTGTGTTCGACTTGGGCTTAGGTCTGTCTGCAGTATAAACTGACTGCAGCCAAGTCGGACAATTTCTTCTCCTTGTAGTCTGTGAGACTTTACTGCAATGGCAGCACTGTCAGATGGGTGTAGATAAATCAACCAACCAACTTCTGATACAAACTGTTAGCAGTGAATAAAACTATTGTGTATACTGGCTCTGTGTAAAAAGAGAGCTGTCAGGAAAAAGATCAAATGCATGTATTTCAAGGATTCAAAAGTCTTTTATCAAAGGATTCAAAGTTTTTATTGTCATGTACAGGGTACAATGCAATTCTTACTTGAATGACTTCTTTACAGACTGGACGATTAAACGAATAAAGCAGTGCAACATTACAGTAACTAACAATAAATAAACCACTAACTGTATTGTTAGAGCATTTATGTAACTTATTTAAACTTTTTTACCAGGTAAATGAACTAAAAATCATTTCACGTGCTTTTCGGGAAAAATTCAACATTGGAACTTCCTGGGATACAAACGCCATGTGTGACTAAAATCTTCAGCCAATAAGTTGTTTTGTTATGGAGGCAGTTCAAATTTGTGCTGCACGTTCTGTCTCAAGTCGTCTTGCTCTCGCAAGGATTTTGTACCATGTGACATGGTGACGCGTGGTGACGTTTTGCAGCACCAGACAAAAATATCTAAGCCTGATTTGGCATTGTGTTTGAAAGTTTTGTTTTTTTTTTTTTTTTTTTTGGGTTTTATAATTTTGTTACAAAGAATTTTTAAAATTTTAATTTAAACATAATAGAATAAGATACTTGTTATAGTCAGTTCTGTTCTGCTTTATTTTATGTTTGACCTTTAACATATTTTCAGTGCTATACAGTTTTGCACATTGTTACATTATTATATTACTAATACTCAAATCAATAACCTTTTATAATTTTAAAAGAATTTTCTATGTGAACAGTAAAATAAGTATTTTACTAATATTGTTTCAATGCGTTCATTCCAGTTGTAAGAATAGGGTTATTTTTATTATTACATGGAACAACATTGTGAAACTATAATATTGATAATTATCTATCGTTCAATACAGGAAAAAATATTGTGATTTTTTTTTTTTTTTTTTTTGCCATATCTATTTGCCAGCTTTAATTGTCATGTTTATTTAATAAAATCCTTGTTTGCATTTTTCACCTAGTGGGGTCCAAAATGAACAATCTGTCTGCAGTGACATTTATTTAAGACACTTTTGTAAAAAGACATAGTAGTAGTCTTTCTATATATTTTTAAAGTTGTCTGTCAGATGATTTCTTTTATTTATGAATTAATTAAGTGAACCTCAGTTATTTAAACTGCACTGGGATCTGCAGTGGTTTCAAGTGTGTTTAGAGAGTGTGGAATAATGTGTTCCCTCCTTGGATTGCCACCTTATCGTGGTCCTTTAGTGACCTTGGGGTTAGGGCTGGGCGATATGGCATAATTCATATTGCGGTATAATTTGAAGCGTAGACGGTATATATTGCGGTATATGATTTGATCTGTAAATTTCATTATAACTGTTTTTGAAAGGGTAACGTGTCCATAGCAAAGGCAAGCTTAACACATTTCAAAGTAGTGTTGAACGTGGAATATTTATTGTGCAAATCTGCAATTATAGAAAAAATATGAAAACATTTCATGTAACTTCACTGGTTTTATTTTATATAAAAACACAGGTTAGTTTTGTAAACTGTATAGGTAATCAGAGAACAAGACACAGAACTAGACTGGTGTCATATAATTCCATCTATATTAGCATGATCATCTCTCCCATGAAGGTTCTGCCAGGCAGAGTCCTGCACGGGTTTGGGTACCCGACGGGTGACCTGTGAATTTTGTTGAAACGGGTGAAAAATATCGGGTCGGGTCAGACGCAGGACAGCTAAATTGCGGTTTTCAAAACATCATGTGCCAACAAAAAATACCTTAGGGCTATATTTTAGTGACAAAATGCCTGCATTCAAGATGATAAAACATAACATCCATATCAGTTCATGCCTGCACGCGCAGCCCCACTTTCATTTTCAAAAATGCGTGCGATCTCCTCCGGTTGTTTGAAATAGATGCTGTAGTAGTCAGCTGAGGCCATCAACTGTAGAGGATATCAGTTTTTACACAGTAATATAAAGCACTGCACCAAACGCTAGTCTTCGCCTTTGCATAGGAATTCCAATCGGGTAATCAAAGGAAAATGGACAGTGCACGTAGGTAGCCTATAAAACCCAATACTGTGCAGGGTAGCCTAATTGTACATTCTATAGAATATTAGTTTTATTAAAATATTTAATTCTAGGCTGGTAAGGCTATGTGTGGGCATGGCTTGTCAGGGGTTCGGTGCTTTGTGGAACAGGTGCCGGCCAAGGAAGGCCCTGGCGGTCCAATCCCCGGCTGACACAACTGGCTTTCAGGACATGGAATGTCACCTCTCTGGTGTGGAAGCTTGTGTGTGAGGTTGAGAGATATTGACTAGATATAGTCAGGCTCACCTAGCGCGTGTTCTGGAACCAATCTTCTGGAGAGGGGCTGGACGCTCTTTTTTTTTTTTTTTCTGGAGTTGCGGCAGGTGAGAGACACCGGGCTGGGCTGGGGCTACTGGAGTTTATCCCGGTGAACAAGAGGCCTGTGTCCCTGCACCTTTGGGTCGGGGATAGGTCTGTCATATGCGCTTTTGCGCCGAATGTCGGTTCAGAGTACCCGGCCTTCTTGGTTTCTCTTAGCGGTATGCTGGTTAGCGTGCCACGAGGGGATTGCATCATTTTGCTGGGGGACTTCAATGCTCACGTGGGTAATGACTGTGTGACCTAGAAGGAGGTGATTGGGAGGAACAGCCTCCCTGATCTGAACCCGAGTGCTGTTCTGTTATTGGACTTCTGTGCAATGCATGATTTGTCCATAACGAACACCATGTTCGAGCATAAGGGTGTCCATTACTGGACATGGTACGAACATGCCTCAGGATACAGGTCGATGATCGATTTCATAATCTGATGCAGAGCTGTCAACTGATCACCACTTGTTGGCTCAGGTAGCGGGGGAGGAAGCCGGCCGGACCTGGTAGGCCCAAGCGCATGGTGAGGGTCTGCTGGGAAAGTCTGGCAGAGGCTACTGTTTGCCAGAGCTTTAACTCACACCTCCGGAAGAATTCGAACTGCATATCTGGGGAGGTTGGGGACATTGAGTCTGAAAGGACACTGTTCCAGACCTCCATTGTGGAAGCAGCCGTAAGGATTTGTGGCTGCAGGGTGGTCGGTGCCAGTCGTGGCGGTAACTCCGTACACGATGATGGACACCTGAAGTGAGGGGGGCTGTCAAGCTGAAGAAGGAGGCTTACTGGGAATTATTAGCCCGGGGGTCTTCGGAGGCTGCGGACTGGTACTGGCGGGCCAGGTGGAATGTGGCTAGATCGGATGCAAAAGCTAAAACCCAGGCTCGGTGAGGCCATGGCCTCAAAAAGGTTCTGGCAAACCATCTGGGATATCAGGAGGGGGAAGCAGCTCTTGGTTCCTAATATTTATAGTGGGGAGGGGATGCTGTTGACTTTACCTGGGGACATCACCTGGAGGTGGAAGGAATACTTTGAGGACCTCCTCAACCCTGCCACAGATACATCTGCGCACACTGCCCTCGAGACATCGGAGGGCACGGAGCCCGAGGGTGCGGGGGGGGCTTGCCCATCACTGGGACTGAGGTGGCCAGGGTGGTTAAAGAGCTACGTGGTGGCTGTGCCCCGGGGGTGGACGAGAGTACCTGAAGACTCTGGATGTTGTAGGGCTGTAGTGGTTGACACGCTTCCTCAACAGTGCATGGAGTTTAGGGACAGTGCCGCTGGATTGGCAGACTGGGGTGGTGATCCCCTTATTTATGATTGGGGCCCGGAGGGTGTATTCCAGCTACAGGGGGATCACACTATTCAGCCTTCCTGGGAAAGTCTATTCCCGGGTACTGGACAAGACGATGAGCTCAATAGTCAAATCTCGGATCTAGGAGGAACAGTGTGGTTTTCGTCCTGGCTGTGGAACACTGGACCAACTTTATACCCTTGCAAGGGCACTGGAGGGGGCCTGGGAGTTTGCCTATCCAGTCTACATGTGTTTAGTGGAGGGGTGCTTTGGGAGCATGGGGTTCGGGGTTTGCTGTTGTGGGCGATTCGGTCCCTGTATGAATGGGGCAGAAGCTTGGTCCGCATTGCCGGTTATAAGTCGGACATGTTCCCAGTGTGGATTAGGCTCAGCCAGGGCTGCCCTTTGTCATCGGTCCTGTTTATAATATTCATGGACAGGATTTCTAGCCGCAGCCAGGGTGTTGAGGGTGTTTAGTTTGGTGGCCTCAGGATTGCCTTACTGCTTTTTGCAGATGATGTCGTCCTGTTGGCTTCATCTGCTGGGGATCTCCAGCGTGCTCTGGGGCGGTTCACAGCCGAGTGCCAAGCGGCAGGGATGATGATTAGCACCTCCAAGTTCGAGACCATGTTTCTCAGCCGGAAACGGGTGGATTGCCCTCTTCAGTTCAGGGAAGCCGTACTGCCTGAAGTGGAGGAGTTCTTGGGGTCTTGTTCACGAGTGAGGGTAAGTGAGATCGGGAGCTGGATAGACAAATCGGAGCACCGTCTACAGTTTTGGTGGTTTTCTGGTTCTTTGTGGCTAAGAAAGAACTGAGCCGAAAAGCAAAGCTCTCAATCCGATGTTCCATCTTTGTCCAAACCCTCACCTATGGTCATGGGCTATGGGTAATGACCGAAAGAAAGACATTACGAATACAGGCGGCCCGAAATGAGGTTTCTCCGCAGGGTGTCTGGGCTCTCTGGGTTCGGACATCCAGGAGAGCCTCAGAGTAGAACTGCTGCTTCTCTACGTCGAAAGGAGCTAGTTGAGGTTTGGACATCTGGTGCGGATGCCTCCTGGGGCGGCTACCTGGCAAGGTTTTCCGTGCATGTCCTACAGGGAGGAGGCCCTGGGGCAGACCCAGGACACGCTGGAGGGATTATATCTCTCAGCTGGCCTAGGAATGCCTCGGTGTCTTCCCCAGGGAGCTGAGGAGAGGGAGGTCTGGGTACCTCTCCTGAAGCTGCTACCCCCGCAACCTCAACCCCGGACAAGTGGTAGATGATGGATGGAATGATGTATGAGAGCTACAGCAGTATGTGTGAAAAGTTCTTAGCAGTACCCCATGTCAGTTCTGGCGCTCTGAGGCTGCAGCCTGACTATACAGGTATTGCGCTGTGCTTTCAAAGAAACTCCACATATAGACCATGATAATTCAGGTCCACCCACAGTGCTCTGCAGCTCTGCCTCCATAGCTCAGGAACAGCAGTTTTCCTGTCTTCAGCTGACTGCTGTCGGCCTCATCCGGAGTTTATAACGTGGCATTTACTACCGAAACTGCTTCCTGAACTGAAAATGTCAGCTTAATTTATTGGTGTGCTTTAGAGTTACTAGGTACTGCATGCTGTAATCTTGTTTCTGGAATTGTGCTGTAATTTTGGGCTTTAAATGTATTTCCGTAGGAAATCTACTTGCTGCTACTCGGTTTTTCGTAACACATCTTATGGGTAATTTACAAAATGCTATGCCTTTATTTTGTCTGGGGGTGGAGCATGAAATTTTTTTCCCCTTGTAGTATGAGCTTTTTTTTTGCATATAGGAATAAGTACTACAAAAGCACAAGCGCCTTGTACATGAGGCTCTGTTATTGAGGGGCATCTGAGGGCCCAAGGCCACCCCCTAAAGAAAGACCCTCCCCAAGGACACCGGCTATTTAATTTTAATATTTTTTTTTAACGACATTCATCTTAAAACAAGCAAATCTGGCCTTTCTCAGAGGCATGGCTACAGATCAACTTACCCAACACTGCCCCCCTCCAAATCAACAACTTCTTACCATTGCTAAAGACTCCCGAGTACCTCGCCCTCCACCTCACCAGCTTTTGTTCTGTCTCTGCCACTACCTGGACAAGGGCGTGTTATAGAATTGTATTTGTGAGCAATACATACATTCCCCTTCACATTATTTGTATATTTTTTTCTTATTATTATGGCCTTGAAATAGAGGTTCCCATTCTTAAAAGAATTCTACATTTTATGAACTGAAAGCATGGAATTTCCAGTTTTTTCATAATGAATGATTAATGATGTCTGTATTAATTGCTAACACTGTCAATGTTATTCTCAAATCTCAAAAGTTCAGAATTATTTCTGTCAGCAAAATGTGTAAAGGATCTTTACATCAAATTCAGGTAGATGGGGACAAAATATTAGTATTAATTGTGTACTAAGGGTATGTTAAAATATTATGTGCCGTCATGCCTGCTTGCTTTTTCATCAGAGATTAAGTAGCAGATTTTATTGAATGGATTCTTTGCATTGAAGTAATGCAAATGTTACAACAGATGACAATAGAGAATGAACTTGGATATTTTTTTTATTTGACTGTCAGTTCCTGAACCTTGTGTTGCATTTTTATTCCATCCTGACAGTATGGCCTCCATACTGCCTTTTTCCCTATACATGTTCTGGGATTCTTTCTGGTATGTCCTCCGATATGCAGGTTTCATGTATCTTCAGATTACTCATTAAGTTTTGCCAGAGTGTGTGTCGTCTCCTCGTTCACATTTATGTAGAGCACATATTTAAAGCTGTCACCTGGCTTTATATTATATTCTATAACCACATTTCTTATTCATTTTTCAAAGTACAAAATTAGGATAAATACCAATGTGTTAATGGTCTTTTTTCAGAACAAGAATGCTTGTGTGCTTCAGGGAAGCTGAATTTCTATGTTGGCTGGACTTAGAAGGGGTTCCAGATGAAAGCATTCACCTTATTGGGGAACAGTGGTGTTGGATTATGTTGGTGGTAGCTGTGGTGACAGTGGTAACACTGGTGTTGACATCATTTCAAAGTGCAATTTGGTTAAACGCTTATGTTTGCTTTTCTGTTGTAAAACTGCTGTTTTTTTAAACGAGTAGATGCTTTGGAAAAGACCATAATGTTTGCCATATGTCACCGAACCGTGTCTTACTCTTGCTTTGTTTTCGGCAGTCTGTAAAAAGAGAGCTTCTATTTCTTAAATCAATTTCTACAATCAATTGCATAACAACTCTTTCCCATTTTAAATGAGTGTTTAGTAGCATTCAAGCTGCTGCCACTCTATTTGCCACTCAATGGGTGTGAGCGCAGTGACTTCCGCTTGCTGTGACGTCATGTGCCTAACCATTTGCAGGATGAGGATCCAGAAGTAGCACAATGGTTTGCAATCTTGGTAAATACAAAGTGTTCAGTGGGATTTTCCACATCACAACAAAGTGCATGTGTGGAAGAACGTGAGTAATATGAAAAAGCAGTGGATGATTTGGAGTCGCTAACTTGTGCTGTTTGTTGTGCTCAGTACAGCTTGTGGTAGACAAGGGGCTGCTAGCACAGTATACTCACTTGAAAAATATTCAAACTGAATGGCAATTGCCTCGAACGTTTAAAACAAGATGTACAGACAAAGTGGAATAGTATGTTATGTTTAACATGTATACTAAAAATCTTTAATATATTTTTTTTATTGGAATTTACTAGTTTAAAGATATTGGTAATATATAGTGTGTGTGTCTGTGTGTGTATAAAATTAAAGTAAAAAAGCTGTTGTATCGGAATCTGTATCAGTATCGGCACTTGTATTGGAATGGATCGGAACTGAGAATATGTGGGTTGGCTCATCCCTTCCAGAAAAGTGCTGAATTGAGTCAGTCATCATAACCATATTACTGGGATGCCTGAAGATTGAGACGGAACATGGCATTCCTCCTGAATGTTCTCCCTTTTATGCTCTCCTTGAGACATTATGAACTTGATGAAATCTAACAATATTAATATCCAACCATACAACATGTTTTGACTAATTTAGAATACACGAACCTTAAATTGATGGGCTAGACCTATTCTTTGTCCGTAATTAGCAGTTGGTTACTAGAGAAGCAATTTATCATGTCTGTCTTTGTTGCTACTCTCCAATAATGGCATGTAAATTTGGAAGACCAAAGACACTGTCAGTACTCCCCCTAAAGGTCGAAGATTTTATAGCTGTCAAGTAGAGGAACATCGTTGCTGCTTTTTGTTGAGGTTATGTAGTTCTTAGAGCTTGGTAAAGAGCCCAAACACTAATGTCTAAAACCTATGTACCTGTACAAGTTGTTTTTGTTCCATAGCTGCTCTGAAGCTTCACCTTTTGCCTGTTTGGCCAGTTAGACTTTTAGGTTTAATCCACAGATCATCCATTTCTGGGGCGTAAACTGCTAAGCTTCAGTTCACATCTTAACTACCATACCACTTACTGCCGTTATCATTTACTTTGACTTATTTAGCAGTTTATTATGGTTTTCCTTCATTAAACATTGTGGCATCTGTACTTAAAAGGGTACAAATATAAACCCAGATGGAAGCAGATCCATATGCTAGCAAATCTGTCCCTGACTGTGCTTTCAAATAAACTGCTTTTACAATGTATAAAGTTCTGAGTTTCTTCTTCAATGTACCCGTTCGTATAGCTGCTCAATATATAAACATAGATACTTTATAACTTCTAGGTTTAAATCTGCCCATTCTCCCCCCAGGGAGAATTGTAGATTTCTGTGTGTGTCCTGTGTTTGTCCTGTGCTTTTTACTGAAGTTTCTTCTAGATACTGAGATTGCTTTTAGGTGCTGCCCAGTCAGTGACAACTTCTGGTGACATACCGAAGGATATTCAAGACTATTTAATCTTCTGGGTTGTTTGTTTTCCCAGTGGCATGTTCTTTGTTGTTCTGAATACTGCATCAGTCTAAAAAGGAGGTCAAGTTACTGTTATACAGGGTGTGAACTCCCTTATGTTCTGAATATTCGGAAAACTCTATTTGTCAGGGATGTGTTCAAAAATATCTTTTTTGAGATCAAGACTCATCCCACCCAAGACCAAGACAAGTTAAAGACCAAAACTTGAACGTTCACAATCATCATAATTTTGATTTTTTTTTTTTTGTTACAGTTCATCCAGTTTGGGGCTAAATTTTTATTTATGTAATTCCAATTACTGAAAAACTTTAATGGTCACATATGTTAAACAGCACATCTGTTTCCCCTCCCATTATATTATGGGGAGTGCCCGGCCCCCCTTGAAGATAAAGTTAATTTTTATTTAATTTTATTTTCTATATAGTGCCAGATCACAACAGAAGTAATTTAAGGTTACCTTTCCTATAGAACAGGTCTATACCTTGTCCTTTTATTAAAAAATCTAAATAGCCTTATGTTATTTATCTTATTTGCACAGCAGCTTGTCATTTTTTTTTCTCTACATGGTCACACCTTTACAATTCTCCTCTGTTCTCTATCGCGCACAGACACGTCCACGCACACACAGGTGAACACACTCCCACCAGCGGACAGAGAGCGCCCTTCAGAAAATGTTGCGTCAACCACCTGAAAAGCAGAAAAAATATCTGCAATTTTTTAAATGCTCCCAGGATGGTGGTGATGGCAACACTCTTCTGCAGTGACACAAACTGCACAGTTTGTGGACAATTGTCGTAAAAAGAAATAGTATGATATGTAGTTCAAAAACACAGACACCATGAATCCTATCGCTGTCTATCTGCCCCCCCAAAGCTGTAAACCTGGGGGAGACACTGAGATGTATGAAATATCGCGCACAAATAATGAAATCACGTGCCCAAAGCATTCCCTCACTAAAACACTACCATCAACGTCCAAAACAGTCCAGTATAACAGGGGCAGTTGATGGATGAGTGAAAGAAATGCCTTGTGAACAGCTCTTCGAAATGAATGTACCAGTTCTTGATCGGGCGGGAGGTGATTGGGAGCAGGACCGTAGCCAGGGTTTGAGAAAGTGAGGTCTAGGACCTGGGGGAGAGGGGGTTTGGTATTTATTGCATACAGGAGGCTTATTTTCTGGGGGATAGGCAGTGTTAAATAAAAGTTCATAGTTTAGGTTACAGAAAATTATGTGGAGCCATTATATGTACCTTATGGAATTTATTTAGGCCTATATCAAAAGAACATTACAAAGCAGTGATTCTAAGCGTATGAAGCATGTTTATTTAAGGTTTTTGCAACCATGTATAAAGTCTATGTTAAGAATTTCTTTCATTTTTAACACAGTACCTGAAAATTTGTTTGTTTTGATATCCAAATTTAGCTCTGAAATGTTACTGCGGACACTAATAATAATACCGTCCCCTTCATAAGATGTTCATTTTTTTTTATTAATGGCGTTATGTGAAACGTTGGTTAGCCTAATCTAGCCCATTAAGCACAACATGAAAGGAGCCCAACCTTTAACAAGGCCGGAGTAGCAGAGCCTTAGCTTATATTTAATGTTTCATACAGTTATCTTTACTGTAGATGCTATAGCAGGTCTCAGTTTTGTAATGTTTTTAACAGAATATCTTTGCTTTATCTTACCAAATGATAAGCTGCCTGCGTACGCTCTTTTACAAAGCTGGGTGATCACAGGACTCTACGTGCATTTGCACTGCTTTCAGTGAAGTGTGATCATGTGCTTCCTGAGTCATGTATCTTCTATCATGCTGATACTGAATGCTCTCTCTCTCACACACACACACAAACAGAGAGCAGACACTATTAATAACACATTCAGAATGAATTAAGAATGTTAAGTTGAGAATGCCCCCCTCATGGAGCCGGCACCTTGTCATGGTGGAGGGGTTTGCGTGTTCCAATGATCCCAGGAGCTAAGCTGCCCGGGGCTTTATGCCCCTGGTAGGGTCACCCAAGGCAAACAGGGCCTGGGTGAGGAACCAGACAAAGTGCAGCTCACAAGACTCCCTATGATGAACAAAATATTGGATTCACGTTTTTCCTTGCCCGGATGCGAGTCACCGGGGCCCCGCCTGGAGCCAGGCCTGGGGGTGGGGCTTGATGGCGAGCGCCTGGTGGCCAGGCCTACACTCATTGGGCCTTGTCGGGCACAGCCTCCAATGGTCTCACCACCTGTTGGTGGGGCCATAGGGGTCGGGTGCTTTGTGAGTTGAGCAGTGGTCGAAGTCGGGGACCTTGGTGATCCGATCCTCGGCTGCAGAAGCTAGCTATAGGGACATGGACCCCTCTCTGGTGGGGAAGGAGCCTGAGCTGGTGCACGAGGCTGTGAAGTTCCAACTAGATGTGGTCGGGCTCACCTCCAAGCATGGCCTGGGATCTGGAACCAGTCTCCTCGAAAGGGGTTGGACCCTCTTCCACTCTGGAGTTGCTCACGGGGAGAGGCGTCGAGCTGGAGTGGGAATACTTATTGCCACCTGGCTGGGCACCTGGGGTTTACCGCGGTGGACGAGAGGGTAGCCTCCCTTCACCTTCGGGTGGGGGGACGGGTCCTGACTGTTTGTGCTTATGCGCCAAACGGCAGTTCAGAATACCAGTCCTTTTTGGAGTCCCTGGAAGAGGTGTTGGAAAGCGCTCCTCCCGAGGACACTCTTGCTCTGCTGGGGGACTTCAATGCTCACATGGGCAATGACAGTGAGACATGGAGGGTCGTGATTGGGAGGAATTCCTCCCCCGATCTGAACTCGAGCTGTGTTTTGTTATTGGACTTCTGTGCTCGTCATGGATTGTCCATAATGAACACCATGTTCAAGCATAAGGGTGTCCATATGTGCACTTGGCACTAGGACACCCTAGGCCCCAGTTCGATGATCGACTTGCGCCCGCACGTATTGGACACTCGGATGAGGAGAGGGGCGGAGCTGTCAACCGATCACCACCTGGTGGTGGTTGGCTCCGCTGGTGGGGGAGGGAGCCAGTCAGACCTGGTAGACCCAAGCGTATAGTGCGGGTCTGCTGGGAACGTCTGTCGGAATCCCCTTTCAGGGGCAGTTTCAACTCCTACCTACGGCAGAACTTCGCCCATGTCCTGGGGGAGGCGGGGGACATTGAGTCCGAATGGGCCATGTTCCGCGCCTCCATTGTTGAGGCGGCTGACCAGAGCTGTGGCCGTAAGGTGGTCGGTGCTTGTTGCAGCGGCAATCCCCGAACCTGCTGGTGGACACCGGCGGTGAGGAATGCTGTCAAGCTGAAGAAGGTGTCCTATCGGGCCTTTTTAGCCTGTGGGACTCCGGAAGCAGCTGATGAGTACTGGCAGGCCATGCGGAACGCGGCTTTGGCGGTCGCTGAAGCAAAAACTCGGGTATGGGAGGAGTTTGGCGAGGCCATGGAGAACGACTTCCAGACGGCTTCGAGGAGATTCTGGTCCACCATCCGGCATCTCAGGGCGGGAAAGCGGTGTAGCATCAACACTGTTTATGGTGGGGATGGTGCACTGCTGACCTCAGCTTGGGATGTTGTGGGTCGGTGGAGGGAATACTTCGAAGACCTCCTCAATCCCACCGACACGCCTTCCAATGAGGAAGCAGAGTCTGGGGACTTGGGGGTGCACTCGTCTATCTCTGGGCCAGAGGTCGCTGAGATGGTTAAAAAGCTCTTCGGTGGCCGGGCCACGGGGGTGTCTGAGATCCTCCCGGAGTTCCTCAAGGCTCTGGATTTTGTGGGGCTGTCTTGGTTGACACACATCTGTAGCATCGCGTGGACATCGGGGGTGGTGCCTCTGGATTAGCAGACTGGGGTGGTGGTCCCCCTCTTCAAGAAGGGGGACCGGAGGGTGTGTTCCAACTATAGGGGGATCACACTCCTCAGCCTCCCTGGTAAGGTCTATTCGAGGGTGCTGAAGAGGAGGGTCTGTCGGATAGTCGAGCCTCGGATTCAGGAGGAGCAGTGTGGTTTTCGTCTTGGCCGTGGAACAGTGGACTAGCTCTATACTCTCGGCAGGGACCTGGAGGGTGCGTGGGAGTTTGCCCAACCAGTCTACATGTGCTTTGTGGACTTGGAGAAGGCATTTGACCGTGTTCCTCGGGGAGTCCTGTGGGGAGGGCTCCGGGAGTACGGGGTGCCCGGCTGCATTATAAGGGCTGTTCGGTCGCCGTACGACCAGTGTCAGAGCTTGGTCCGCATTGCCGGCAGTAAGTCGGACTCGTTCCCAGTGAGAGTTGGAGCCGTCAGGGCTGCCCTTTGTCACCAATTCTTTTCATAACCTTTATGGACAGAATTTCTAGGTGCAGCCGGAGCGTTGAGGGTGTCTGGTCTGGTGACCTCAGGATTAGGCCTCTGCTTTTTGCAGATGATGTGGTTCTGTTGGCTTCATCAGACCGTGACCTTTGGCTCTCACTGGGGCAGTTCGCAATTGAGTGTGAAGGGGCTGGAATGAGAATCAGCACCTCCAAATCCGAGACCATGGTCCTTAGCCGGAAAAGGGTGGAGTGCTCTCTCCAGGTGAGGGATGAGGTCCTTCCTCAGGTGGAGTAGTTTAAGTATCTCGGGGGGCCTTGTTCATGAGTGAGGGAAGGATGGAGCGAGAGATCGACAGTCAGATAGGTGCGGCGTCAGCAGTGATGCTGGCGCTGCATTGGTCTGTCATGGTGAAGAAGGAGCTGAGCCAAAAGGCAAAGCTCTCGATTTACCAGTTGACCTGCGTTCCTACCCTCACCTATGGTCACAAGCTGTGGGTAGTGACCGAAAGAGCAAGATCGCGAATACAAGCGGCCGAAATGAGTTTCCTCCGCAGGGTGGCTGAGCTCTCCCTTAGAGAGAGGGTGAGGAGCTCGGTCATTCGGGAGGGACTCAGTGTAGGGCCGCTGCTCCTCTGCATTGAGTGGAGCCAGATGAGGTGGCTCGGGTATCTGCTTAGGATGCCTCCTGGACGCCTCCCTGGTGAGGTGTTCCAGGCATGTCCCACTGGGAGGAGGCCCCGGGGAAGACCCAGGACACGCTGGAGGGACTATATCTCTCGGCGGGCCTGGGAATGCCTCGGAATTCCTCCAGAGAAGCTGGAGGAAGTGGTCGGGGAGAGGGAAGTCTGGGTTTCACTACTGAGACTGCTGCCCCCGCGACCCGACCTCAGATAAGCGGAAGTTGATGGATGGATGGATGGTTGGAAGTTGAGAGTGCCAAGTGCATTTTCAACTGCTGATTATTATTTATTATTTATTATTCAGGTGAATATTAACTTCAAATTTTATTTTTAGCTCTTAAAAAATACTACCAAGGTTTGGACCTTGATGACTTCATATCTGGCCCTGATTGGGAGTGCTCCCAGATGAAGACCTACCCATTCAAGACGAACTCTCAGACAAGCTGGCACAGGACAACATATACATCCAGATGGGAACTGTAACTCAAAGTGATTGAGTTGTGATCCAGCTGAGTGTGAGAAGCCTACGAACAAACAGATGGACGATCTTCCCGGTGTCTTTCATGTTAATTTTTAAAGGACCTGCTTGCTCAATATCTCTTTCCAGCAGCCTATGTGCCCTCCAAAGCTGTCCAATAGCATTATACCGGCAGGGCAGCTGGGAGATTTTTTTAAGTAAAGTCACTTCAAGAGGGCACCCTAGGAAAATTAATTTCTGCCTTGTGAGGAGAGAGAAGTATATTTGCATATCAATTCAGATAATGTTTTGTAATATTTCGAGAGTTATGGCCAAGATCAAGACAAAATGCCCTCAAGACGAGGCCGAGATCAGGTCAAGTGGTCACGAGACCAAGACTGGATCTCAAGAAGTATAACTGATCTATATAAATTCATTTTAATGGATGGAAAATGTTTGTTTTTGAGTCTATCAGTCCAAATTGTTTTGTTATTGTTTGACACTAAAGTGCTGCCATCTATATAATTATGTCTTATCCTGGTCAAACTCGCAGAGCGGCCAATCTGCTGCAGAAAACATACCTGCACACTATGGGCAATTTATAGATGGATGGATCTTTGGGCTGTGGGAGGTAGTCTGCGCTCCATGGCACGACTGCAAAGTGCTCACATACACTGTACTGTATTGTACAGGCAGTCCCCCGGCTATGGATGAGATCCGTTTCCTTTAGGTAGGTGACTTGGAACAGGTACATGTGGTTCTCATTTAACGTCGGTTAGTCAGATGTTTGTTGTGGCATACAGTATATATTTTACTTTTCCATGCATAAAAACTTAAATTCTTTGAAATGTATTAAAACCTCATGATACAATAATAAAATAATAAATAAAAATTACTCTCTGCTGTACTGTACCTGAAGCCGGCGAACTACTGAGCCGCAGTATTTTCATGAGCATCACAAAGTGGTGTGTGTGTGTGTGTGTGTGTGTGTGTGTGTGTGTGTGTGTGTGTGTGTGTGTGTGTGTGTGTGTGTGTGTGTGTGTTCGTTATTATAAACCACTGTATTGAACTCAAAGTTTTAATGCTATGGGCAATTTTGGCAGTCTGTTCTAAAGTATCAGTTGTCTGTAAATCTGACGTCTTGATCCGGGAACTCCTGCATATCAACTCAAGCTAACGTAAAGGAGTTTAAAAATGTGTGAATAGTAAATACACAGTGCAATAGTGGTGAGTGGCTGTTTAGTGAATCTTGTCAGCCCCATTGTTTGGCCTTGTTGCTTTGCAGTTGTGGAGTGAGTGTCAATAAGAGAACAATCCGCAGCCCATGGTTTGAGTGAAGTCACCGCTGGGTTCCAGCTTATCGACTCCGAATTTCCCCAAGGGGGCCTCACCTTCCTCTCCTATGTCCCCGGAAATCAATGCCAGCTGAATCAGACTTGGTCTCACCATGCTGTAATTGCAAACTGTTTTGAGTTTGGGGGGGGGGTGTGTGTGGCAGTCCTCCAGATTCAGTCTCAGCCCTCTGATTGAAAAGAGGAGCAGGTCAGGATCTCAGATCTCTGTCGCTTGCAGTTTAACATTGATGCCAGCCAGTGACATTTCATTTAGCTCAGAACAGTCCAGGAGCTGCCCCATGGAGATCTGAGACAGCTCCTCGCCCCTGGTGTTTTATTACAGCTGCTCTGTCGTTAATCCCCATCAAGGGCACTATGCTTTCGGACTGCTCTGTGGCTGTTGACAGTCAGGTGCTGAGTTGGAGATAGAAACTGTAATTCTTCCTTAAAACCTCATTGTATTTTAATATATGTCCATGACAAGTAACGGCGTGTGGCTCAGAAGGGTAGTGGGCTAGTAAACGGAAGATTTCTGGTTCGCATCCTGTGCTTGATAGAGGGATTTCTCCATTGGGCCCTTGAGCAAGACCCCCAGTTGCTCCTGGGCCTGGCTGACCCCGCATTGGATAAAAGCATCTGCTTAATGAACATATACATACCAAGCTCATACTGTTGGGTACTTTATGCAGCTGATCTAGCGACATTATGGAAATGCACTGTTCCCCCAGGTTCGCTTATTTAGAGGTTAACTATCAGTTCCTTTCATTGTAATTAATGAATTTTCAGGTCCCATGATTGAGCCTGGCAGTGATTCCACTCACTTGCTGTGTCTGATTCTCTTGCAGTACCTCTCAGCTTCGGCACTGGAGCCCTGCAGGAAGGCAGCTCACAGGTGAGAAACTCCATCACTGCTTATCTGTAAGCTTGTTACCAGAGGGACAGAAAGTTGGTATTTGCTCGTTCCCATGATTTCACATTAATCTCCTCAGCAATGTGAATTACAGTTTGTGTGCAGTGTGCAGATTAGATGGATTCTTTAGCTCACTGCCTTGAACGTGGTTGTGGTTTTGTTTTTGTTTCTGCCCGTTATTAAATTATAATTGGAGATCATCTGTGAATACTGTCACTGTTAAGTTACAATGAGTTTTTCTAATTAGATATTAGCAAACTGGTACAGAGGTGTCAGGAATTTTCGCAGTTATGTGCTTCATTATTCTCAGGTGATACTGGGGGAAAAAACACACCTTAGTCACGTCTAATACACTCAAGCCTTATGTTTTCACTTCAAAAGCTCGGCCTCGACAGAACCTCCTCTTCCCTCCCGCCTCGTGTTCCCAGGGCCGAGAAGCGTTTTCATCAGCCTCCACGGGATGAGATTAATGCTCGACCTTCCCAACCTTTGCGAGCCGAGCCCTCTGGCAGCACAGGCGTGTGAAGAGAGCTTCTGCGCTTGTTCTGCCACATTAATGGTTTTCTAAAAGCAGCAGCTTAGCCGGTGTCCTTCGGGGGAGCTCTCCTTCCCGTTAGTAAATCTGTACGCTGTGATTCACGTTCAGCTGCTGACCGCAAACAGGCCTGCGTTAATGAGGAAGCCTTCATAGGCGCTCTAGTCAGACCTGGTGCTTTCAAATCAATTGGCAGGAGACGGAGAAAAGGCTGCATGACGTATTTGGCCAGAAAGTAGTGAGAAAATGCTGCTTGTCCCACTGGCAGACAGAGAATGTGACCACAGGGGAACTGGGCACTGCTACTTCTGTCAGTGGGAAGCCACTTTTAATGCCGAAATGCCTTTTTTATGCTTTGAGGTTAATTACCTCTAACGAGCTGCTGTGTCTTGTGCTTGGCATGGCTGCAAAATTGAGAGCCCACAGTAACACAGGGCAAAGATGGTAAAACACAAAGGTCCCAGGTGGCTGCTGTATGTTGGTGCTGTAGGTTGGTGCTGTAGGTAGTAGAGGCTGTGCTCAGCTGTGCGACGGTTCTTGCACAACTGACCATTTTCTCTAAAACCTACCTGGTAATGATATCAGCATTAAAATGCTTTTCTCATAGCTCCAGGGAGGCCAAGAACCGAAATGTCATTAGAAGAGAAATTGGGACAAAGTATCTGTAGCGGGGGTTTTCAGAAACCCTTTTCTTCACGGCCCTTATTCTTGTTTCGAGCTGCCTTCCTCCACCTCTCCTGCCTTGTGTTGAGCCACGTGAGAGGCACACTTCTGCTGCAGGTCACCTGCCCGCTATTACTAACCCGCTAAGATAATGGGAGTTGAGGAAATTTCCATTTTATGAGGATTAGGAATATTTTCAATAAAAATCACCCTGCAGAGTGGTCAGTTCTCAGTGGAAATTCCAGCTGTATCAAATAATGTGGCACAGTTGTGTATATTTGATGAAACCAAATTCAAGTATATGGGGAAATACCTATCACCCCCGGTTGGGGGGGGGGGGGGGGGGGGGGGGGGGGGGGGGGGGGGGGGGGGGGGGGGGGGGGGGGGGGGGGGGGGGGGG
>JABFDZ020000040.1:15217376-15233407 GCA_019775955.2 Pollimyrus isidori | reverse complement strand
GCGAGACATGGGCCCTGTAGTAGCAGAGTACATTTTGAGATCTGGATATTAGCCGCGCTTCACATGACAAGACCCTGAAGGCCCAGAGCAACTAGTGAGTGCTGTCAGCAGGCTGCCCAGTAGGGGCCGACGGAAACTGGGATTGGGAGCTGTGGCAGTGTGACGACCCACACACAGGCTCTCACATAAACTGCAGCTTTACAGCCTGAAACAGCCGCAAATAGGGAGCAGACAAGGCTGCTTTGCTGCCTTTGTCAGCAAAAGAAACTTCCGGTGATCTTTCCTGTCTGTAGCTGTACATTTTTTGCGGCATCCTTTAAACTTTCAAGAGCGGGCTGGTCATGTTTTATTCGCTACCACGTTTATCTCAGCCTTCTGGGAAAGCCGGAGCCCTTTGGAGCTGGTGGTCTATTTTTTTTCAGGTACGATGGGCCGCTCGCGAAAGCCACTTGTCTGTTGGCGTCCTGCTTGGTCTGGGCTTTGTCTGTGCGCACAGTTGACGGTCAGATTGAGAGTATTTGCAAACTCCGTAAGATCCTTGAGCTTTGCGACAAAGGCAGAGTGGCAAGTTCCAAAATCACCAGATGCTCGTTTGTGTAGTACCTTCCAAAATAGCCACATTAGCCTCCAGCTAAGTGTGTATTTATTTATTTATTTTTAAAGGCAAAATTGTTGGAGGACAGTGTGGTGGCTTACCATCGCTGCCCTCGATTTCTGCTGCGGCCCACTGCTGTGTGTGTAGGGTCTATTGCCCATTTGCGTAGGAGTCCTCCCTCTGTCAATAGATGTGCCATCAGTCTGATTTGGTCAGTTGTCCTTATTTTGTGAATGTATATCTATGATAGGTTGGTGTTCCTTCATTTCCCCAAATGCACTCATTAATTACAGAGACTGCTGGGAATGGATGGAAGGTCCATGCTTTGGCAGATGTGCATGGATGTGCTGCTTTCAGTGGGTATGGCTTTCCTGGATGTCTCGCAGCCGTCCCTCACACGCCTCTGGCTTTTAAATTATAAATAAGCTGACTGCATGGGCTTTGCTTTTGCCCAGTGAGGTTCTGCGTAACTACACAACTCGTTCCAGGATGGGTTTGATGGGTGGATGTGAAGAATGTTGTATCGCAGAATAAGACTCATCATACGTTTATGAATTGGGGTTCTGGCCGTCTCTCCTCTGTCTGGTGGCACCTTCAAAAGGCACCGGACCTGCATTGGCCTGGTGTTGCGTGTTCGCCCAGCTTCAGAGACAGGAGCTGCTGAGGTTGCCTGTGCTGCCCTTTATTCCGTGTCTGGTCACCACTCCCAGTGGATGCTTATGTGCCCAGTGCCCCTCCCCCACACTTATTGAATGAACCACTCTTATTTATTTATTTTATTTGTTTATTGATGTAATTTATTGATGTTTCTTTCGCAGTCTGGTTATCACAGTGGTTCTTAATTCACTTGTTTGTTTCATAATGAATGTAACTGTTTTAGTGTCTTATGTATTATGTAAGGGACCCTACAGTTTCTGCTCTGAGCTGAGATACCTGTTCACCTCAGTTGTATGTGTTTAGACCATTCGAGGAATGCAGGGCACCCCACAGGAATAGAACTTTCATAGCCCATCCACACCACAAGAGGTGTGAAGTCACCGCACTGCCCAGCATGTGTTCAATATTAACACCATTCTTATTAGCTGCCTGGAACAGCCTGGTGTTTTTTGGCAGATCCAGGATACTCGGGAGGGATTTTGTCTCGCGCTTGGTTTGTGAATTCCCTGGAATCTCCTGGAAGGACCACAAGTTCGTAGCTGGGGAAGATGGACAGTCTGGACAGGCCCATTCAACTTGTCACCATCACTGCTCTTGCACAGTTGAATGGATGGATAGATTTATTTATCTATTTTTAGCTTGATCCTTATTTAGTGACTGGAGAGGCAGGTAATTATTATCCAGTTATTTGGGGGAGATGTCTTGTTTTTGACCTGCATTTAAGCATAAAATTTTAGCGATTGATATTTCTTTTTTGGCTGCTACCTGCCATACTTGCAGACCAGTCTATGTGGATGCATTCTCTGGTTGGCGTTGAGAGATGTGCCACTGCACATCACGTCAATGTGGCCGTAGAGAGATGCATCCCTCCCCTTTAAGTTCAAAGCATGTAGCAGTACACAATGTCTCATTGGGGACACAATCGATGGCCTTAGTAGGAAACATGCATGCTGACACTGCACCTTATGCTGTGTCTTAATGGGTCTCCATTCTCATCTATTGTTCGTGGTGTCAACTGCAGGTAACAAAATTAGTCATTTGCTCGTTTGCGTATAATCCATACACTCTCATAGTAATTTAAGCAGCACTTAGAGTGCCAAAGCAATGTAATCAGTGGTCATTGTCAATGACTGGAAAAATCCTCGTTTTGGATTACCCATACATTGATTTAAATCTCACTCTGATGGCAGTAAGACTTATTATGTATGTTCATGTTCACACATAGGGAACTATATGTATGGGTGTCAATGCCTGTCATACACACAAGAGATTCATACACAGCGGTGACATACAATGCAGCTGATATGTACAATTGTTTGACTGGTGCAGATTAAGTGTGTGTGTGTGAATATCCCCTTTTCATTGGCGTTTCGGTCTGGGTGAACTTCTGCTGTCACTATGACCCAGTAAACATGCCGGTGTAGTAAGACGTATGGCTGAGAGAAGCAATTTTATGAATTTTAAGTTTGAGGAAATTGGGGGGATTAAAGGGTCCCGCTGTGCCACTGGGCCCCAGAGGCAGCTTGTCACCTTGGTGGAAAAGCGTGACGCAGTTAGTGTGCTTACAGCCTACGCCGCCTCTGTGCTTCTGACTTTACTCCAGGGGTCAGGTGTTTACAACCGCACCCGGGTTTGTAATCGCAACATGCAGCATGGTTTGTTACTGCGGCATTTCTGTGGAGTTTAAGCTGACTGCCTGCGCTTCCCACCTCCCTGAGGTCTTGTCAGCCTGTCCCTTATACCAACCTGAGGAAGCCGTCCTGCTCAGAACTCAGATGAACAATGACAGGCACAGAAACCGGCAAACAGGAGGAACGCTGTCCGACTACATGGGTGATTATTTGTGCATGTTGCTCAATGGAAGTGTCTGCTCTCCAGATCTTGCATCTAATTTTCCTTTTTCTTGTTGAATTACATTATTTGACCACCAGTATTTTTTTTGTCCTCTTGCCCAAAGTATGCTGGTATGACTTGGCTCTTCAAACTGCCCACAACGATTGTCATTTTATGATGTGCGATTTTTAATGAATTATGAATTAATGTAGTGTCAAACTGCTCAGTTTAAATCTTACAGACTGACAAGTGTTTTACTGAGGGGCACCTTTTAAGCTATTTGCCTCATCTAAGCTTCATGATGACTGTTCTAAAAAAAAATCATTTGCTTTAATCACAGTCTAGCAACAGTTGATGGCTTCTCTGTTAAAATTATTGCTGTCTTTGTCAATCATACTTTATTGTACAGTAGAGTTGGTACTAGGTGGAGTGGGGGGTTCTTGTTACTTGGGACGTTTTTGTAGCTCTGTGAGTGACTTGACGTGCATTTTCTCAAACTTTTGGTCTCTGTTATACATCACCTGCTCATTAAATGGTACTGATGCAATCTTAAAAGATATTGTGAAGTTTTTCCTTAAGATATTTATTTCCCAACCTGAAGCCCCTGGATGGCTATGTACATCAGTTTCACGTACAGAAAATCTGGGGAATCTGTGTACAGAACAGTTTTAGACTTGTAACATCTCCTTCCTTTTTCAGATCCAGGCCAGAGATCAAGGCTCCCAGGAGAGGCGAATCCGTGAGTCTGTGTACATACATCATTCATCGCTCTGCTTGTGTTCTGTTTATTCATCCTGCCGCATATTCTCCAAGCATCCTCCATAGCCAGTAGTATAATTTAACTTGTGATCAAGTGCATAAATTTAATAAGCTACCGTTATCTTTATTAAAACTAATTCAGTTTTGAAAGAATTTTTCAGGGTTGTGAATGAGTTATTTTCCCCCCTCTGTGGCGATTTTTCTGGCATACTGTAGCTATGAGTTTCCATTCTTATACCTTTAGTTGTTTGCTGTAAGAACAAACATACTGCAAACATAACGGTCTGTCATGGGAGCTCTGTGTCATTTTATTACCTTGAGATAAGTGTTTTATGAGACCGGTATAAAAGTTGCATGTGTTGTTTTATGTTGCTTAAATGTACAGGCTTTGTGTGTTTTGGATCATGAGTGAATTTGTGAGGCGTGTGTTGTGGCCCTCAGCCATGCGCTTTCATTGACTCACGCCGTCCAGCAGGGGCATCCAGCCATCGCGTGCACTGCTGCACGTGGCCCCACTTCTGTCTCCCTGCTTTATTCCCCAGGCACTCTCCTGTCGCACACGCGGTCCCGTCATTCGCTGCAGTCTTGTTACCTCTGTAGACACGGATGCCTTTGGTGCTGCATTTCCGAACGAGTGTGATCCGGCATGACGCCTGCTCGCACGAGGATCATGCCGCTTCGCCGCTCGCCCCGCCACGCTCCACCGGCTTTATCAATGGGGCTGTGACCTCAGTTGGCGGGAGAACAGCCAGCTTAGAAATGCTTTGAATAAGTCATCTTGCACACCGACTCATGTCTTTTTGAAATGGGGAAATTGTCCTTTTGTATTGCAACCGAAATGCCTTCATGTCAAACACCATTGGAGACCTAAAACCCCATAGAAAATATGGGAGAAAATATTAGTTTCACAACGACCTGGTGAACCTGAGCCCCACTGTGGCTGTACCTCTTCAGAGCAAAATGTTCCAAGAAGGATAAGGATGAAATCTATTTTCTGTTCATCAGCATACCACAAAATCAATTTACTCTGGGTTATCTGGATCTGGTTTCGGCCGCTCTGCTCAAGAGTAGATTTCATCGCTATGGTTCCCGGCCAACGAAGCAACCATTCACAAGTGCAGCCAGCCAGAGAGGGAGGGAGGGAGGGAGTGTGGGCTGACGATGCCTCACGCCTGGGCGTGGGCCGCAAACCACGGCAGAGATGTCGCCTAAGCTTGTAAGCTTCTTCGTTATCCTCTCAGCTGGGTTGCCACAGAAACAAAAGCTGAAGGAGCATGGTGCTTCAGTGCACGCTTGTCCTGCCTGCGACTGTCTCTGCAGAGAAGCCCGGAGACTCTCACATGTTTTGTCTATTGAGAAATCCTAACCGGGCCACAGTGAGCCTGTGTACCCTGTGGGAACAAGTTGCCGGATTTTTGCTTTTCTCCCAGGCAAAACCTGTTGGTAATTTAGCTCAGATTCCAACAAAGCTTGAAGATTTCTATGGTTGGTGGGGGGGGTTTGGCCTGGCAGTTGTGTTTTGAAGTGTAAATAAAATTGTCAGGTGAGTAAAAAAGCGAGCAGGTGTTATAATATTTTGAAAAAATTTAACAGTATACGGTATTTTTCTTATGTTGTATGATGAGTTAAGGCAAAACTCACCCCATACTCCTGTGGGGCACAGAGATTTTAAATATTTTATGAAACATACATTTCCTGTTTTCTAAACCAATTCGGAGCTGTTGTATTATGGGTATAATGCCTTGACGGGGATTCTGGTGGTCTAGAGCGAATCCCCAGAGGCGCTGGGTGTGTAAGGCAAGATGCTAATAGTTCAACTCAGGATGCGAAGGCAAGGACGCGCTCTGGGGTCGTGTGGAGGAGATCCTATCTATCAGACTGCATTCCAGCCTCGTGAAGCTAATGTATGCGGAGCATCTGTTTGGAAAACACCGGAGGGGGTGCTATTAGGAAATTAATGTATAGGCAAACAAACTGCCTACAACCAAAGCACTTCTTATTTTTATCTCCCCATTACCTGCGGAGGAAAGACGTGTAATTGTGAGGAGTCCCTGCTTCAGTATTTTTTCGCATCTTTGTGAAGTAAAATTTCATTTTAATGCTGGTGGTCTTTTTTTTTTTATTATTAAAAATCTCTTTGCCACTGCGGTGTTGGTTTCCAGTGGCCAGTGGTGGCTCGAGAAAAGAAGGGTGATAATTTTCAAAGCTTCTTTATTTGTAATGTAAGTGTTTTATCAAAGGCATGGAATGCTGGCCTTTGTGGTCAGTCTCTCGCTGTGGCAGAAAGCCTCCCCATTAGGGAGGTATTCTGAGTGAATATAGATCTATATTGACAGTGACGTTTCCCATTACCTTAATAATGCATTCTTGAACAACTAGCAGCAATGTTCTCTCTCAGCTTTGCGATAGTGTGAAACGTTTTTGCAGCAGAATGATGCTGCTTGACTGATGCACGTCTCTTATGAAAGAGAGAGGGTGGGGCACTAAAGACGTCAGTTGTGAGAGACACACACTGACGTGGAATGTGCTGCTAGTGCCAGGAACAGGCACAGCAACAACAAGAAGTTATGATGTGTTTTGCGTTGCCACGGCAACTTATCAGCAGCCACCCCACCCCCCTCCAATGGCTACAGATAGACCAATTAAATGAAATCCAGATGGCGGTGATAGGGCTGATGTCTTTATTAGGGGACAGGCTTCACTGGGAGGATTCAGGGCTGGGTGGAAAGCTTGTAGGCATCCATCCATCCATTATTCCCAGAAAGGTATCTGTTTTATCTATGTCTTTGAGCCTTGAGCCCATTTTAGTTTTTGATGTTAAATAGAGTGAAGCCCTTTATTTTTGGGTAACCTTACAATTTTGCGCATCTTTCCTGCCCTTGTGACTGTCCTCTGTCACAGAAAAAAAGTCTAGTGAATGAACGAAGAGACCAATTTATGGGCCGGGAGCATGAGGTCCTTAGAAGCTCTTTCTGATTTGGAGAACAACGGAGAACAAAGGTGCACTGCTGTCCTAGATTCGTGATCTGGCTGTGGGCCAACCTATTAGAAAGGCCACAAAGGAACCTCCGGGAACGTGCTGACAGAAGCCGCACTGAAGGCCAACAGACGGCGGCTGCTCACTCCGTTGGGGTTGGGAGGGGGTATTACGGTGTACCGTGCATCTTCATTGAGGCTCTGTGGGCTCCCTTCAGCCGGCTGCCATGTGTCAGCCCCGCCCCTGCTCCCGTGCTTCACATCTAGTGACTCGGCTGACCTTTCATTCACCCTTTCAGCCCAGGAACGCCGACATGCTTCTTGAATCCAGGCCATCCTGCTTTCTCAACCCCTAAGTCCTCCACACACGTCTCCCAGAGCTTAGACCCGTCAGATTTCTGCGATATTCACCTCTCCTAAAGGGCAGTGTAACGTTTAAACTGTATTGACTGGATTGGGCATTTGAGTCTGTTTTTAAAGCTTAATTGGCTTCAGGTCTTGAATAATTGATGGGGGTGGGGTTGGGGGGGTGGTCACCTCTCTCCTGGTATGAATCCTGTGTTCGATTATTTCTGTCAGAGTTGGAACTCTGATGAAAACGTCTCAAACTATTTTGTTGTCTGAGTTTCCCCTGTGATGTAATTTCAGCATAGGTTAAGGTTACTTTATTGTCATCAACGGCTTTATACAAGTACAAAGTGCGATGAGACATGGTTCCGGAGCAACATCTAGTAAGACTGAACATCACATACAACAGGGCAAAAAGGTGCAAACAGGCAACACAATAAATGCATGGAGCAAGCATAGTGGCTTACACACTCAACACTAATTCTATTATTTTATTAATCTTTAAAAAATGTTTATTTTGTTAAATGTATCACGTTATAAATTGCACGTGTTTCATTTAGAGAATACCATATCATGACCGTAAACCAAATCCTAGCATGCAATATCAGATTTTTACCAGACTTTAGTGTCTCTGGTTTGTTTTTTGCCTCTCAAAAAAAGAATATCGCTATCAATGTATTAAAATATTTTATAAAGCCTTTGTGGTTTGACTAGTCTGTTTGTCTTGTTTGTTTGTCTCTCTGAAAAAATCTCACTCAAAATCTGCTAAAGCATAAAGCGACAACACACAGCAGCGTTCTCATAGAGGCAGGCGTGTTTGTTCTGAGACGTGGAAGCTCGAACGGGAGATTGTCGGACGTGGTCGTTCCTCCAAGAGAAAAACAAACTCCCCATTATTACCTGTTACTGGCGTTATCTTGTGGGACTGCAGTTACCTGAGGGATCTGGACCTGCTGCTGGAGTCTTCATCTCTAAAGGAGGCTCTGGGTGGGTTTGTATTTCTCCGAAGGGAGACCTTTTCCATACGCTTCCTGAAGAGGTTGGGAAGCATCCACACTGACCTTTCCAGCTTCCAGCTCAGAAGTTAGAAAGCGCAGAGCTCACAGAAGCACGGACCAGTCGCCCGTGCAATTAGGCGGGTTTATTAATATGAGGGTATGTTTGGCCTGGGGAGCTGAACCGCAGCTGTGGCACGCCAGCTCGCCTTGCAGCAGGCAGCGCTCCGTGAATACCAATCGCAGCGGAGCGCGTCTAATCCGCTTTTGCGATGGAATCTCCCCGCCGGGCGTCACAGCTCATTGGCGGCTGGTAATATCGATTCTTGCGGGCATGACTCGGAGCCTCATGTGTGTATGAGGTCTGGGAAGATGCTGCCTCTCACTGACATGGGAGGTAACGGCTACTCTGGCACTGTCAAGTCCATTTTAGATGGTTTCATGCACGGAGGATCACGCCGTAGCTCCATGCAGTGTGGCCAGATTTGTCCCGAGATGGTCAGCATTTATGGCGGCGGCGCTGGATGGGCTTACGGAAATGGCTTGTTGACATCCTCCCTCAGTCTTGGCCGATTGCTCACCACAAAGCCCTCCGCTGCCTCCGTGAAGGTCTCCTTCAAATGAACAGACTCGGCCCAGAGTCCGATCTCCTGCAGTGTTAAATTGCCACTAGTTGTGGGTGTGGGTTTCAAACAGGAGCCGCAGAAGTTAGCCAGGTTGGATGCTGTAGAGTGTTTCCTTACTAAGGTCTAACAGACGTTGTGACATTGCTGTGCTGTTTGGACTAATTTTCTTTATTTCCATTATAAGAGCTTCTCTGTCTGTATGGAGTATGTGTGACCCTTTAGAGTAAAAGTGTGTGAGTCTCTGGATGGTAATACTGCATTCAGGCATCATATTAGCTCACAATGCATCTGCCCTTCACTTGCATATGGATTTTTAGCAAAAGTATGCTGACTGGCTGCAAGGTTATCAGACCTGGTGCAGTGACAGCCCTTTGTGCATTCAGGGCTAAAGGTTAGCTTATAGGTTAGCTTTTTCAAAATTAAGTGACATCATTATAAACTAACAATTTCTCCAAGGACATTTTTTTAGTGTATATTCAAAATGCGAAAGACCAAGCATGAAAAAATCTTGTTCTGGTATCCTTTTTTTTCTTTCTTCTCTCTATTCACTGCGGGCTACATCTTCCAGTGCCGATTGTTGGTGTCATCTGCAGTTATATTATCACATGAGGTATTTAACCAGGGTCGCTTTGGTAAATATCTTACCATGGAGACACTTTAGATGTAGACTGGAGCGTGAAATTGTAACCTGAATAAAATTGCTCATGATCAAAACATCTGCTGGCAGAATAATGAATAATGCGGCAATTAGAATGAGATGTAAAGCAGGGCGAGCAGCTGTTAGTGATGTCAGGCGGGCACCCTTACGAGTGACGAGGACCATGTGTGTGGCAGTGCCGTGGGGGTGAACTTGGGCAGAGCATACCTGCAGGTTCTCTTTTTTTTATCCTGTGACATTCTGGCTTTAATAACATTATAGGAAGCCTCCCATGTACATTTCTTACATAATAGATTTTAAAGGAGAAAATGCCACTGGAGCCGCTACTCCTCTGGGACTCTTCGTTTTTCTCCCAGCTCCCCCTGGGGAGACGTATCACACATTAATTTGTGCTTTTGCTGGCAGGTGTGACCCCATGTGTAATATAACAAAGGCTCATGCTGTGAGTGACAGCTGCTTTGATTATTGCCTGTATGAGTATTTGGCTCTCTTTCAAAGGTGCTTAGATGGTGTACGGAGATCTTGGATTCCACTGTTGATACGCATCAATTGATTTTATAATATATTGATTTTGAAACTGACAGGTTAGTTCATGGTTTCATTAAAATGCCTTAATATGATATCGGTAGGTAAATGCTTAGTGGAGCAGGTCTAAGTGGCTGGATGTGGAAGGAGATCATTTGGTAAGACCTGCAGTGAGCTGCGACCTGTATTTCCTTATACCTCAGTCAACCAGTAGATCTCTGGAATTCTAGAGGCCAGCCCCTATGGAATGCAGTGTCCAGGACATATTGATAAACTAACATGACAGACACACCAGCTATATAACCAGTGGGCATTCTGACACAATAAATCATCCTCCAAGCAGAGTGTCCAGCATCAGGGGGCTCATTCTCTCTCTCTCTCTCTCTCAAAAAAATAAAAAAATCTGCCATGATTTAAATTCGTGGCCAAGGGTCCTCGCAGGAAGTGCGATGAAATCCTCTTCTGTTTGTCATTGAGAAATGCCCGGGGCGTATCTGGCTGTGAACGAACCATCCCTAATCGCTGCTGTGTTCCCCAATTGATTTATCGATTGCTTTCTTTGCCCACCGAGGCTGGGGGGGAGGGTACTGGCTGCAGAACTCCGGCAAGATTGTCATCAAGGGGGTGAGCAAGGGGGCGCCCCACGCCGGACATTCCCATATTGCCACCCGCACCTTTTGCTGTCAATGATTAATGGGAGCCCATTAATCTGGGGGTCTGGCTGGTGAGCTTGCTTTTAATGAGGCTTCCTTTTCATTATGTATTTGTAACTGTCTGTTTTCCGTGATCCAGCACTGGGCGAGGATCGCATGCGTAACTGGAGACAGTCACTGGGCCTCCCCAGCACGCCGGTCTTCCTGTGAGTTTCGCTGTCCCCTCCTCATTTGGGGTGACGTGGGGGCCCGAGGCAGCTTGGGGGGGTGGAGGTGATCGACATTAGTTTCTGGCTATGACTGTACCCAGTCACTTTGGTGGCCTGTGGGAACATGTGCAGGCTCAGAAACGGCAGAGCGGGTCAGATCACCTGTGATGCCCCCCGGTTCTTGTGTCTCTCCTCTGTGCTGCCAGTGTGGACTCGCTATTCCATGTTTATGGTATCTTATTAAATATGGTTATTTAGTTCTAAATTCAGCTTATTTTTAAAAATTACATGCAGCATAAGCAGTCTGTCACTATGGAGGAGCTGCTTCTGTTTATGCTCGGTGTGAGAGAAGTGAACTCGCACGTGCTTTTTTTGTCACCCTTGCAGCGTTTTGCATTTCAGCATTCCCACTTACTGCCTCCCGGGCTAAAAACTCCACATGACTGCTGGAAAACGAATGGAGCTTATAGGGTTTTAATGAGAGGGTTTAATTACCTCGAGCAGTGTGACGGACCATTCCAAATGGCTATATGCTTTGGAAGTCTCCTTCAGTTTCTTGCGGTGAGATGATCTGTCGCATAACATGAAGATGTCACGCCAAGTGTTAATCACCCCTAAGTTCTGTGTGCTTCATTATGCTGTTTTATGTGGTTAACTGTGGAGATGTTATCCGGGAATTCATCCATCAGTTCTTGGAGACTGCAATAACAGCAGCATGAAAGCAGTGCTACAAACTCTATGAAGGATATTTTTTGTGGCAGTGGGTTTGTGGTTCATTATTCTGTGGTTCAGTACAGGGGCATGAGCATGGAAACGCCTCTTAACTGCTCTGCCCCCTACTGCCCATTACACTTCAGTGTAAAGTGTAAATTAGTCCCTCTTATTGGGTAGGACAGCCCTTGGCCAGCAGACCCCCTTGGCTGACAGTAATGAGGGTTAACCCTGCAGTAGGAAGACAAGGGGCCTCAGGCACAGTCCTGGTGTTGAAATAATTATGGAGCCACTGTGCTGAGCTGCCAGTCATTCACACTCTCCTGGTGCCCACTTTTGACACTTACACCTTCTAGTGGATAGTGGTGAAACCAGCACACTGGCACAGGTGAATAAAAAAATCATGCACCTTAACTCTTCTGTGCTTTTCAAAAAACCTTTTCAAGGAATTGCCCCCTTGCCCCACCTCCATTTGTATTGAATTGTTTCTCTGTTCTGTTTGTTGAGGCATCTATCGAGGTCAGATGCATGCTTTCACTCTGCCTTGGGCATCTTGTCAGTGACCGGATTCCGATCTGAAGTGTGACGCCTTTGTGTGTCAGATCTAAATTGTGCTCGTCCTTCCAGTAATTGAGGTTGATAATATGCTCCTCCATCCTGTGTTTCAGGCTTACAGGAAGTGGTGTTTGTCATTCTGAGCCAGCAGAACTCATTCCACGTGGAGCGGGCTCACAAACGCAAGGCCAGTCTCATTCAGCAGGCAGAGAACATCGGACAGGTATGCTATCCCCTGCGGGTCTCATCAGCGTTCAGACCACATGCTCTGTGAATTTCTCCAAAGTATCAGGACCATTTATTAATGCGAGCCGCCCCAGGTGCCAGAGCAAGTAACTGCAATGATCTATAGCAGATTTTCCAAAATGCTGCACAGAAGCAGCTTGTCACACAATCTCCCACATCTCAGCACTGCCTAAGGACTTATCCCAGGCTCAGGCCGCCTTTTCTCATCACAAGAACAGCCACAAGAACCAGACAGAAGCACCTGTCCGCAGTTATGTGTCTGGTCTGAACAGCTGATTCCATCATCAATCTGTGTTGTAATGTTTCAAAACATCAGAAGGATGTTTCCTGTTTATTTCCAACAAGATTTTTCTGATTCTGCAGCAGTATTTTTAGTGTGATGCAGCAGCAAGCATGCTGAGCGCACATAGGCCAATAAACAGTGTTACTCATCATAATACTGCATTTATTTTGTCTGAAGGCTGTTCCAGCCAGTACTGACCTCCTTTTTTTTTTTACTTTGAACTGGTCTAATTGCTATTGAGGAAAAGTACCGAAACATTTGGCTATCTTGTTTCTGCGTCACCAAGGAGTTGTAGAGACATTTTTTCTTTTTAATACTGTGAACAGTACTAAGTGGTTTAAAAGTAAATTGTCATTTAATCTTTAAATGATGCTATTGACATACAGCACCACTAGATGCCACTATTGAACTAACTGTATCCAAGTTATTCTTGTTTAGGAAAACTAAATATGTTTTAACATTGCATATGACCAAACAGGGTCCAGTTTTTTGGCCTATATTTATATCCATATATAATATTTTGTGGAAATCCATATTTACAGAATATTGGAGTTTCCAACTTAACATTATTACCATTGCATTGCTTGGCTGACATTTTTATTCATGATGAAAGTTTACATTTTATTCTACATATACATTATTCATTTACCATAAATTGATGAAACATCAAAGTATAACAGCTCTTGCAGTCCTATAATTATAATGACTAAGTAATAAAACTGGGGCGACATGGTGGTGCAGTTGTTAGCACTGTTGCCTCATACCTCTGGGACCCGGGTTCTGGTCTCCGCCTGGGTTTTGTGTGTGGAGTTTGCATGTTCTCCCCGTGTCGTCGTGGGGTTTCCTCCGGGTACTCCGGTTTCCCCCCACAGTCCCCTCGTTGCTTCCGGGATAGGCTCTGGACCCCCCGTGACTCAGTAGGATAAGCGGTTTAGGAAATGTATGGATGGATGAAAGTAATAAAACCGGAATTCTTACATGTGTTCCCTTAGCAACATCTACACCCAAATCATTCTTAGAATTCTTGCATTTGCAATACTGTAATTTCCTTCTGTTTGGGGTCTGAACCATTTTCCCTTAAACAAAAGTTTTATATTAACGTGCATGCTCTTGAGTTTTTGTTCACAGGGCAGTCAGCTAAGGGAGTGAAAGTGTTTTTTAACTTAGAAATAAACACCCTTGACTTGCACAAAATGTGAAGAGTTGCTGATAAGCATATCAGCAGTGTCACCTGGCAGAGAGGAGTGAGTCATGCAGATGGATGTTGAGCGAGGAGCCTGGTGCTTCAGTCCTCCAGCTGGGAGTGGGGGTGCCTCTCTCTAGGTGTTCTCCTTTGCACATTGTTGGGTGTGGGGTTAAGGTCAGTCATGTTGGGACAGATGTTAATATGAATTAGGTGTGCAGCATACAGTATTTTCCAGTTTTAGCAGTGTGATATGCTGTTTTTCCCCCTGTATAGGGGATTCGCCGGTCAGCCTGTGTGTTTGTCAACAACGGAAGTGTAATAATTTATGATAAACCCTTCAGTGTTGCCTTACTTTTATATCTGCTTGAAAATGTATTAAAATGAATGATGACAGTCGTCCATCTTCCTCTTTTTATAGATTCATGAGCATCTGATCACTTTTCACTGATAATACTGTTTAATGCCAATTGAAGCATTTGGTGTTTTCCAGGAGTTTGGGTCAACATGGGCCTGTGAGACCTGCTTTATATGTGTTTGCCAAACTGCTTCAGTGAAGAAGAATGTAAATGACCTGTTGCCATAATAATTGTAGCTCCTTAAAAACGGCACATGAAGGTTTGGACTTGGGCATTGTGTGCTGAAGAACTGCCAGGTCACTGTCATAAATGAGTAATTCTTGCATGCATTCCAGAAATACCTCTGCAGTGAGGTGTGTGATTGAGGGTGGCAGTGCCGTGTTGAGCTTGGAGATGATCAGTTCTAGGACTGACCTGTTCCTTTTCCTTAACCCCAGATGTAGCGTAGTGCTTTTTTATTTTTATTTTTTTTTACACTGATGATAGTTACAGTATGCTGTATCGTGAGTAAGTCAGTTTTCTGTGCCTCATGGTGAGAAGCCGGTAGGTGCGGAGGGTATCGCAGGCACCCTGTTACGTACGGTGCTCAAAATAAGTGACTCCCTGCGCATCCCATCCGGCACGCTGCAGCATCGCTAGTCAGGGGCAGGTAAGCTGTGTCAGAGCTCTGCGTATAGGACCACAGCTGCTACTGCACCTGAAACCTGTTAGCAGCACTGTTTACTGCAAGCGAGTACCGGAGTGGTTAGAGACATGGATACAGGCATACGGGCCTGGGAACGGGGTCTCTGAATTGTTTATAGAAAAATTACAATGGCTTTGAATGCGCAAGGTAGGTAAATTGCAAAATAAGGATAATATTTTCTACACAATACCTTATTAGCAGCAGCACTTGCCAATTTTTTTCATTCTTTTGCTGAGTGTGAAACTTTTAATATGAAAGCCCACTTCAAGAAACCGCAAAGCCCACTTTATTTTTGCATTTCCTTTTTGCTTTCACATGATGGTTTCATTTGAAAGCAGAACTACTGTAAATTATCAGGGTGAATCCCACTGATGTTTCGCAATAGCAAAATCAAAATATTTTCAGCATATTGAAGTGCCATTAAGAAGAACAATGGAGCTTGGAATAAGACTGAATGTTGAATTTGCTCTGGATTATGTTGAGGGTTTGGGCATGTTGCAGACCCATTCAGCTGTCTCTGGCATGTCTGTTTCATTGTCCTCTTGAACGTTGCTGGTGGCAACATGGGATGTAGCCTGTTAAAGAAACAAAGCCAAGCTAAGCAGCAAAATTTTATGAATTTCAGCTTGAATCAAATTCCGGGGGTGACCCTGAGATGCAGGAGACCCATTCATCTTTGGAGCCGTATTTTTCATATGCCTGTGTTGACAAATTTGGTGTGTTTTTATGTTAACATTTGAGGTTGGAACAAACCATGTAATGTAACCAAGATTTGTTGTTGCTGTAGGAGCTGCATCGAGATATTTCAGGTCTGCATTAGTCCATGTGGATGACTCCTCCACTCAACTTCCGTTGTGCTTTACCTACTAGGCGTGCCTTACCTACTAGGCGTGCCTTACCTGCTAGGCGTGCCTTACCTGCTAGGCGTGCCTTACCTGCTAGGCGTGCCTTACCTGCTAGGTAAGTAGGTAAGGTAGGTTGAGGTAAGGTATGTGCCTTACCTGCTAGGCGTGCCTTACCTGCTAGGCGTGCCTTACCTGCTAGGCGTGCTTTACCTGCTAGGTGTGCCTTACCTGCCTGGCTCCGCCTGGGCTTCGTGTGTGTGGAGTTTGCATGTTCTTCCCGTGTCGTCGTGGGGTTTCCTCCGGGTACTCCGGTTTCCCCCCACAGTCCAA
>JABFDZ020000040.1:15195538-15206757 GCA_019775955.2 Pollimyrus isidori | reverse complement strand
TAATAAATCGTTTATATAAAAATAGTTATTAATTTGATCATATACTATAGATTCCATTATTTTAGATAATACAGGTAATATACTTATCGGACGACTGTTGGGACCAGAAAAAGGCAGTTTTTTATCTTTGGGTAGAGGAATTATTTTAGCCTGCTTCCATGCATGTGGGCAGGTACAGCAAATAAAACTAAGGTTAATGATATGGGTTAGAACAGGGGCAATAGAGTCAGCAGCTAGTTTAAGAAGCCTGCTGTCAAGACCGTCGACACCCGGTGGTTTGTTTTTACAGGATTTTAAAAAATTCTTTACTTGATCTACATTTACACTTTCTAATTTGAACCTTGAATTCTTATTTTTCATCAGTTCATTTCTTATTAATAGGTGAGATATGTCATTACTTAGATTAGGCATATTTTCTCTTAGTTTGTCTACTTTTCTTATAAAATAATCATTAAGATAATTTGCAATATCTATTGGCTTAGTTATAAATTTATCTCCTGTTTCCAGAAAAGATGGAATTATTTAATTTTTCTTACCAGTCAATTGATTTAAAACATTCCATAACTTCCTACTATCATTACCTATGTTTTTTTGCGAAAAGCAGAGACTTAATCCTGAGGTCGCCAAACCGGACACCCTCAATGCTCAGGCTGCGCCTAGAAATTCTGTCCACAAAGGTTATGAACAGAATCGGTGATAAAGGGCAGCCCTGGTGGAGTCCAGTCTTCACCGGGAATGAGTCCGACTCACTGTAGCAATGCGGACCAAGCTCTGAAACCGGTTGTACAGGGACGGAACAGCCCTTTTAAGGCAGCCTGGCACCCCATACTCCCAGAGCACTCCCCACAGCACTCCCTGAGGGATGCGGTCAAATGCCTTCTCCAGGTCCACAAAGTAAACGTAGACTGGTTGAGCAAGCTCTCACGCACCCTCCAGGATCCTGCGGAGAGTATAGAGCTGGTCCATTGTTCCACGGCTAGGACGTAAAGCACACTGCTCCTCCTGAATCTGAGGTTCAATTATCCGACGGACCCTCCTCTCCAGCACCCCCGAGTAGACCTTACCAGGGATGCTGAGGAGTGTGATCCCCCTATAGTTGGAACAGACCCTCCGGGCCCCCTTCTTGAAGAGGGGGACCACCGCCCCAGTCTGCCAATCCAGAGGCAATGCCCCCGATGTCCACGCGATGCCACAGATGTGTGTCAACCAAGACAGCCCTACAATATCCAGAGCCTTATCTACCCCCGGGGCCCGGCCACTGAGCTTTTTAACCACCTCAGCAACCTCTGCCCCAGAGATAGGCGAGTCCAGCCCCAGGTCCCCAGACTCTGCTTCCTCAATGGAAGACGTGTTGGTGGGATTGACGAGGTCTTCGAAGTATTCCTTCCACCGACCCACAACATCCCGAGCTGAGGTCAGTAGTGCACCATCCCTACCATGAAGTGTTGATGCTCCACCGCCTTCCCGCCCTGAGACGCCAGATGATGGACCAGAATCTCCTCAAAGCTGTCCGGAAGTTGTTCTCCATGCCGCGCCAAACTCCTCCTATACCCAAGTTTTTGCCACAGATACCACCGAAGCCACATTTTGCTTGGCCTGCCGGTACTCATCTGCTAGTTCCCGAGTCCCACAGGCCACAAAGGCCTAATAGTACTCCTTCTTAAGCTTGCCGGCATACCTCACTGCCGGTGTCCACCAGCAGGTTCCGGGATTGCCGCCGCGACAAGCACCGACCACCTTTCGGCTACAGCTCCGATCAGCCACCTCAACAATGGAGGCGCGGAACATGGCCCATTCGGACTCGAAGTCCCCCGTTTCCCTCGCGACATAGGCAAAGTTCTGCTGGAGGTAAGAGTTCAAACTTCCCCTGACAGGGGATTCCGCCTGACGTTCCCAGTATACCAGCACTATACACTTGGGTCTACCAGGTCTGACCGGCTTCCTCCCCCACCAGCGGAGCCAACCCAGCACCAGGTGGTGATCGGTTGACTGCTCCGCCCCTCTCCTCACTCGAGTGTTCAATCCATGCGCCGGCAAGTCTGATGACACGACCAAAAAGTCGACCATCGAACTGCGGCCTAGGTGCCAAGTGAACATATGGACACCCTTATGCTTGAACATTGTTCATTATGGACAATCCGTGACGAGCACAGAAGTCCAATAACATAACACCACTCGGGTTCCTCCCAATCACGCCCCTCCATGTCTCACTGTCATTGCCCATGTGAGCATTGAAGTCCCCCAGTAGAACGAGAGTCTCCAGCAGGAGCGATCTGACTCCAAAAAGGGTGGGTATTCTGAACTGCCTTTTGGCACATAAGCGTGAACAGTTGGGACCCGTCCCCCTACCCAAAGGCGGAGGGAGGCTACCCCCTCATCCACCGCGGTAAACCCCAATGTACACGTGCCCAGCCAAGGGGCAATAAGTATGCCCACCCCAGCTCAGCACCTCTCCCCGTGAGCAACTCCAGAGTGAAAGAGGGTCCAACCCCTTTCGATGAGACTGGTTCCAGAGCCCAAGCCATGCGTCGAGGTGAGCCCGACTACATCTAGTCGGAACTTCACAGCCTCGTGCACCAGCTCAGGCTCCTTCCCCACCAGAGAGGCGTCATCAAATGTCCCTAGAGTTAGCTTCTGCAGCCGAGGATCGGATCGCCAAGGTCACCGCCTTCGGCCACTGCCCAACTCACACTGCACCCGACCCCTATGGCCCCTCCTACAGGTGGTGAGCCCATTGGAGGGGGAACCCACGCTCCTCATTTGGGCTGTGCCCAACCAGGCCCCATGGGTGCAAGCCTGGCCACCAGGCACTTGCCATTGAGCCCCACCCCTAGGCCTGCGTCCGGGCAAAGGAAATCGTGGACCCAATATTTTATTCATCATAGGGGGTCTTGTGAGCCATACTTGGTCTGGTTCCTCACCCAGGACCTGTTTGCCTTGGGTGACCCTACCAGGGGCATAAAGCCCCGGGCTCCTGGGATCATTGGAACATGCAAATCCTTCCACCATGATAAGGTGTCGGCTCCGGGGGAGGTTTTTATGAAATTACCATTATTATTTCTACAATGCTACTATTCATTCTAACAATTTTTTCCTTTAACGTCACTACGTAACTATGGGGGTAGTTCAAATTATTACAAAGCAAAATGTTATTTTTACATTGTGCAAAATTCTGTGGTGTACTAAACAGGCACCGGCACTAGGCGCCTGAAGAGAAAACACATAGGAGCCATTCCGAACTGCTAGGATAAGCAAAAGCACTCCATGTGCTGTCTATTTGTGATTATTAAATTACCATTAGTACAGAAAGCGTTTTAATACCTCTTTTCCTTGTAACTGCTAAATATATTCATTATTAAAACCATAAAGTTGTCTGCCTATTACTTTAGAATCTCCATTGAATAAATGTTTGAAGAGTTTAAGATTAAAATCTGGGGTTATTCTGCGAGGATTGACGGTGTCAGTGTATGTTCGTGCACATTGGGCTGTTTGGGACCAGTGTTATGGTAAACTAAAATTGAAACAAAAATGCTGCATTAAATGAAAAAAATAATTTGTGAACTGAACAAAAAATGAAAACCATATCTACAGAAAAAAGTGTTGAACTTTAGTCGGCAAAACACAGCGCCACACCATCACCGTCTCTTTACCTTGATAATCCACAATAATATCTCCTTTTAAAAAAAAATGTGTTGCAGTTGCTGAGCTTCAGTGCTCATCGCTTCCATGATTTACTGGAAGTTGCATTTGCTGTGCTCTGCTAACCAAATTTAATAAGCATAAAGAGACAGAAAATCTATACAGATTACTAACCTTTGAGAGTCACAATATGCTCCTTGTTAAGATTTTAGGTATACTACTAATTTGCTTATTGATCTGAAAAATGATGTCCATATACTGTAGGGCCAAAAATCTGACATCCATCATCTGAAGCCCTGTAATAACATTCAGTTTGTAGTTGATGTCAAAATAAAGTTAACTTGTTTTTCTGGAGGAAAATCGACCCATCTGTAAAATAGTCAATAGATTCATCCATAGAAAAATAGTTGTTGAAAAATAGATTTGGAATGCTGAATACTGAAAACTGCATACTGTTTTACACATAGTTGTATACAAACATTTTTGATAAATGATTTTCGATATAATCACTACAGTGCAGTTTCCAATTTTTCAACTCAACAGGCAATAAGACATATCCTCAGTAAACATGTTTCTCTACATGCAAGGAACATTTTAGATTGATTGTGTTGTCAGTTTTTTGCTGTCGTGTGTAATGAATGCTCAGTAGTGTTTATTTATTGACTGGCTTTGTATGTGGCCTGAATGCAGTGTTTGGTTTTGACTAAAGTTAAAATAGCTATGAGTGAAATTTTATTTACAGTAGCAAGACTGGTGACATGTTTTTTTAAAATAATTTTGAAAATTGGATTTGGTGTTATGGTTTCGAAAGCAGGATAAGTTTCTGGAAATGTGCTGTTATAAGGATTAAGATTTTTGAAATCTGAAGTGGTGCTGACATAAAATTGAGTAAAAACATAACATGGTAGCATTTCTAACAATGGGGTCTTAATGAAGTCTTCATGTCCTGACTGACTTACAGCCACTTTTTAAAATAGTGAAATGATCCCAACCATACTGTACATCGCATTTCCAGGCAGTATCGCACCGGGTCATTCCATCTGCTGGAGGCATGAAAGCGTGCAATTTTCACATTACAGCTTCCCCTCGGTGATGAAGCACCTGTCTCTCTTCTGACGCCTACCCTTGTTTCCCTGTCCCTTATTGTCCCCTCACCGCTGCAATCATTGCCTTACGATGTGGGAATAGGAAGAGGTGGAACAGCCTGCACCAGTTTCCTATTTTTCTGCTTCCAAAAGCCATGCAGCCAGATCAGTTGTAGCTTCAGAACTGGTTTTCTTGGGTTAGTTCTTGATCTATTTGTCTATGATTTACCGTCTGTAATTCCACCTCATCCACACATACATAAAGAGGATGATATTTAAAGATTGTCACATTTCACCTTAACCTGTTTCAGGCATTAAACTATTTTGCAAATTTTCTATTTTCCATTGTGCCACATGAGCATTTGCTCTTGCTTTTCCACCACTACTAAGAATTGATTCATTTTTTGTGCTTGACTTTGGATCTAGTTGTCCTGTATTCAAAAAATAAAAGGCTGTGTCCCATTTATCCAATATTGGATGTGATTTTCTCCCCAGCTTGACAAATTTATTATCGGGTACCGGGGGGAGGGGGGGGGGGTTTATCCTGTATTTCCTCAGATTGAACGTGAAAACCCTAATTGCTGGTGTGTATGACTAAGCACTTGCGTGTTGTATGTTCCACTGGACTGGACCATTTCAGATGGTGAAACAGGTTTGCATTAAAGTTTGTATTAAAGTTTCTTTAATTGGCTTAATTTATAATACCCTGTTGTATGTTGGACTTAAAATTGTCAAAGTATCACCTCACCACCTACATCTTTTTATCTTGTCACAATACACATTGTTTATTCAAATGATCTCCTTTTTTAAAAGATGTTGAGCTGTCACTTTCTTCTCCGACACTTGAAGTTTGCTCTGAAGCTGTGCTCATCTCTTCCATGATAACACCGAAATAATACTGTGGTATGCACAGCTAACTCAGTCAGCCTTGCAGCGTTTTGTCCGTTCTTAAAATATTACCATATGATTGCTTGGAATTGCTTTTGTGTCTGTTGTGATGGGCTGATATGTACTATAAATCAGTATTCCTTATGGACAGTTTGTTGAAGTTTCTCATTTTCATGTTTAATTTTTCTTGATTATAAGTCGATTTATCATATTCATTGCCCAGTCTTATTCCTACCTTGCTGTGGCAAAGAAAAACGGGAAATCAGCTGAATTGACCTGCTGTAATGTGCACAATTATTCACCGTCATAAGTTTTACCCCCAAGACTTAATTTCTTGCCTAGTGTTCTGTTTTTTAAAGCCACGCCAGGTAGAGGTATGCAAATGAGCAGTGTGAATGTATTTTTAGTGGCACTATTTGTATTTCAGAGTGCTGAAAAGGATGGGGGAGTGTCTTATGGTAGTCTGCTTATGACAGTGTAAATACCCCCCATGACACTGGGATCGGTACATGTGCCTTTTAATTTATACTGAGATTCATTCTAACACTGACAGTTCCGCCATTCAGCTGAGATTAGCACTCATGCCCTTTGCTGCCCATCAATGCTACATTGGAGCACAATGTGCCCTTTTCATTGGCTCCATGCAGAAACAGGCTTCTTCACCCTCATAATGTTTATGGTCGACAATATTTTACACTGCAGCATGATTTGAAAAGAACTTTGGGTTTTTTTTTTTTCCTTTTCTATAGCCATTTCTCTGCACCCCTGAGTACTGCTCTCTCATTGTTCCACAGTCCCTGTGGTCAAGAAGACCTGGGAAAAAGAGGCAGCACTACTGGAGTACTACAGTGATCACGCAGATCCCTCCATACCCACCATTGATCTTGGAGTGCCCAACACAGAGAGAGGTACGTGTTGTGCTGATGCCCAGGCTTTTCTGTGTCTAGCTGTACATCGGTGGTCTTAAGTGATAAGGACATGCAGCTTTCAGAGCGATTAAGGCTTGCTTGTATCATTTGCTACTCAGCTGGTCTGCTTGCATAAAATCGATTTAATTCTTTGATGAAAAGAACATCAATGACCTGGAAAACGGTGCCAGCTTGGCACCCCTTTCATATTGATTGTGTGATTTGCTTTCTTTAGTTTCTCCTGCTGTTTGTTACTTTCTTTTCCTTTATTTGAAATTATTTTACTGACAGCAGATTTTGAGTAGATTTGCTGTTAAAGGAATGAGTTCTGTTCTTATCTAATTATCCCATTAATTTATGCTCCTCCTTAATTTTGAGAGATTGGTTCACTGAACATCCTGTATGCTGAATAGCAAACTGAAATCTGAATTCTCTGAAGACATGTAAGGTTGACTGTTCACTTGAGACTTTTTTTGAGATTCATTAAGATATATTTATATTTTCATTAATTAAGCTTCTCTTGGTGCAGGTTATACAGGAAATAAGATACGAGATGACAATGAAAAATCTGCCAATAGCAAGTAACTGAGACACAAGTAGAATTTTGTGTTTAGTCATTAAGTTGAGTCTGACTCATCATGATCTTTGTAGCCTTTCTCGTGCAGGCAGTGCTGTCAATCCCTCTTAGCCTGTCTTCCTCTTCTCATTTTGGCTTTTGTCTTTCCCATCATGAGATTCATCTCCAGCAATTCATATCTCCTCATGATGATGATGTCCAAAATTTCAGCTTGTATTTCATCGTCAGCCCTTCCAAGGTGAAATCAGATTTTTTTTTCCCGATTGATTTGTTTGTTTTTTTTTTTCTATCCTTAAAATTCACTGAACTCTCAAAAGTTTCCTCTAACATTACAGTTCGAATTAGTCTATTCTTTTGCATTCAGTCTTACTACCAGTCCAATTCTCACATCCATATATCACTACTGGAAACAGTATGGATTTCACACCTTTGTGGACAATGTGGTGTCTGTGCTCTTCATTATGTCGTTTTTGCTCCAAGAAACAGATGTCTCCTTTTAGTTAGAGTTAAATACACGTTGGTTTTTTATACAATGCTGCCATCACTAGGGACTCTTAAGGACCTTGGAGAGATGACCAGTTTATTAAATGATCTGTTTATCTTTGGATGTGTTTGTTCCATTTTTGGCAATTTAAGCAATTATACTTTTTCCTTTTCTAATATGTGAAATGTATTTCTCATAGAGTCATTCTATTATGGTGAAAGAACACTAAACTGATTCCATTTTTTAATTCAATTTTATAGATTTCTTAGAAAACGGCTAAAATTGATGGGCATGCTCTGTCACCATGTGGTACTATCAGAATCTCCAGGTGCATTAGAGCGATGCAAAGACTGCTGGGGCAGATAAAATCCATCTTGAGATGCTGAAGACAATGAATGCTGTTGGAGTGAAAGGTTTGACATGCTTCTTCAGTGTTGCATGTAAAGTGGGTGAAGTCCTGCTGACCTTGCTCCCTGCCTGGTGGTCCCCGAGGACCAGAACGATAAACACAGGGTCCTGAGGAGAAAATGCCCAGTGATCAAACCAAGGATCCAGGGGAATCAATGCAGATACTTCATAACTGTATTCCTTACTCATTTTCTTATTTTGCAAATCACTGTCATTTTGATGTTACATTCTTCTTAATCAGTACAAGAGTTTATAACCTTCTAATCAGTTCACATACTTATTGATTTATTTTGATTCTGTTCTTCTTTATATACACCAATGAACAGATGAAATTATAATGATCACCCCCATGTGCAGTGTACAATGTTGACTATCTTATAGAAGCTGGGTGTCAGGGTCTAGTATTTATTAGACATTAACATAACATTTGGTACTCATAGTAGACATATTGAATGTAGAAGAAATAGTCAGGGGGTGAAGATATGAGTGACTTTGACAAGAGCCTAATCATGGCCAGACTGTCTCTGAAGCTGCTATCCTTGTGGAGTACTCATGGTGTGCAGTGATGAGTATCTATGGCGGGTGATCCGAGGAGGGAACAACCGCAAACTGCCAACAGGTTGTTGGGCGGCCAAGACTCATCACTGCGAGAAGCACTGCAGGAAAGGAGATACCAGAGCTGCTGCTATCTGCTGTTTACTTCCTGTATGAATGCTGCCCACAGTCGGAGCAAACTCATTTAGAGAAGGAAATTGCGACCAGCATGGGTGTATTTTCTCTCTCTCTCTCTCTCTCTCTCTCTCCTGTTTTTGATATTCCATGAATAGAGTATGAAGGTGCTGCTGTGATTGGAGGACAGTCTGATATGAAGGGGCTAGAGGTGACATCCCTGCTATTTGCAGATGCTTTTGGCCTCATGCATACAGGCACTCCTGTGTGCACTCAAGTGGTTTGATGTCAAGTGTGAGGTGGGGTGAATGGCACCCCCAAGTATGAGGTCATGGTGTGCTTCTGAAAAATAGCACCTTTTATTTGAGAGGGCAGTGTCTGTGATTTAAGTATTTCAGGAGGACAATCAGTTTGGTGGCTGCAGTTTTGCAGACACTAAATAGGTTTGTGGCCAGAGTGGGAGCTTTGACGTTTACCACTGAACCTAAATGACTTTCCTCACCTATGGTGATGCCCTGTGGGTAATGACGGAGTGTGAGCTGTTGAGATGAGGTTTCTCTTCATGGTTTCCTGGCTCATTCTGCTTAACAAGATAATGAGTTCAGGGATTCAGAAGATCTTTAAATAGAGCTGCTGCTCCTTCACATTGAGAGTCAGCTGAGGTTCAGGCATTTCTTAAGGATGCCACCTAGTTGGTTCCCGAGTTGGTTCCCTGGTACAGGATCTGTATGGACGTGGTGTGACCTCCTTATCATGCTGCTACCACAGCCCTCACCAGGAGAAATAATATGATGGTTATGATATTATATGGCAATATGGAGATTGTGTACATAGATGGGCATAAAAATAAGTATTGAAGATCTATAGCATGTTGTATATCTGTAACATCATTTTCCTAGCTGGTTAAGTGCTTTGCCAGGTTCACCGTATGTTGCAACCAGGCTCATCTAAGTTGGTTTACCAAGCTGAAACACCACAAAAAATACTATCTGAACGAATATGTTTTGAAATCTCCAGTAGAACTGGAAATTGTCCAAGATTAAGCCTTATTTGTGCGGTTTCAAAAAAGGGAAGAGGAGCCCCCACTGCTGTCTGAATGTTCTTGACTTCACAAGACATGATTCTATTTTTTGTGATGTCCTCATTAGTGGCCTAGCATCTTTCTTTACCTCATTTTATTTGAAGAGACTTTTTTATTAGGTTTTAACCCTAAGAATACCAGGATATTTAATAAGGTGCCACAAGTTTTCTTGGTTCTTTACATTACTTCATCTCTCGCCTGCACCGTTTTGCTCACGCTGTGCATATTCTGGCACCCCATACATAGCATGTCTTACATAAGTATCTAAAATGACTGTGGCCCACATTTCAAGGTTTATGAATGGCAATTAAGTGGCCGTGTGTGAACAGAGGTTTAGTAAACTTAATATGAGCTCTTCCCATAATCAGACACTAGATGCAGAATAAATTAATGGCATCTTATCGTGTTGTAATTAAAAGTAGTTTAATGCAAAAAGTTGAGCAAGACTGTCAAACCAGACATACCTATTTCTTTCACCATTGGATGCAGACAGTTAAGATAATTTTCATCAGTAAATATTAATGTGCACATCTAGAGTAGGAAGGGTTTATCTTTAGAAAGTCCTCTGCTGATGAATTATGATTAGGAGGAAGTCTGTGTGGGAGACCTTGGAATGACTTTGAATCCTTAGGAATATAAATTTAACTTACTCCATGGCCGAAATGTTTTTTGGCCTTTTATACTTGGGTACCAGATTCCAGCAGCGGCGCGCAGCCAGCGAAAGCTGCTGGCTGCTTGTAAATATGTGTCTAACATGACCTCGAAAGAAAAGCCGTATTCTACCAATCTTCTGTGGGTATCCTATCTTTATAGTGTGAAGAGACCAAAATGAGGCTTCTGCTTTACGGATTTTTTGGTATTTTGTTTGTCCTGTTGACATGCTTTGGTTACATTTACATTTAATTAGCAGATCCAAAGCTACATACATCTTCCACCATGATGTCATCTTAGCTCTTCTTGGACCGCCACTGCACTATGTCTCTCCTCACCATTCTGACCACCGCGCCCACACACCCCTCCTTTCTCTGTACTTTTAGGGCCAGGCGTTCTCTGCTCCACTTCCCATTGTGCTGTGAAGCCTCATTTTCCCTCTGAAGGCTTTGTTGCATTGTGTCATTCTGTTCCCCAAAGGTAGGAATGTCTCAATTAGGCTGTTAGCTGCTGGTAAAATGGCTTCAGAAGCCAGGGTACCTTTGCCGATGCTGTCGCCTTAAGTGAGAAACAGTCCGCTCCCTATTGATTTTCTTCATTTTCTCCTGAGAATCTGCCCTCACTGATGTCCTTCCTTATGATGCTGTGCACCAGAGAGATGAAGAACATGCCGTTGTTTGATCATGCAACTTACTTATGGGCAGACTCCATAGCCTGCGTATAGCTTTTGCTGTATTTCTGATAGAGCTGCGCGATTCTGGATAAAATGAGAATCACGATTTTTTTGGCTTGAATAAAGATCACGATTCTCTCACGATTCTGTGGAACT
>JABFDZ020000040.1:15152726-15164884 GCA_019775955.2 Pollimyrus isidori | reverse complement strand
CCCCGACAACATAGCCCCCAGGTTCACGGAGGCACGCAAACCCCTCCACCACGATAAGGTAGCAATCCATGGAGGGGAAGTGATTCAATCACCCCCAAAAAAGTCAGCAATATCTGTAGGATTTCCTTGAGATATCCATGGTCCACATGGATGTAACAGAACACGTTATGGTATCTTATTGCTGAAAGGTGCTGGTCGAGAGAGGGATATTCATATCAAGGGATATCAGGGGTGCTGGATGTACCATGGAACACTGTGATCTTCAATAAGTGGAGCGAATGTGGCTCCATGGGGACATTGCTAAGATCAGGATGACCCTCCAAAGATGAGGACAGGACAAGGAGAAAGCAGGGAATCTTTCAGGCAGCCTACATTAAAGGAGATGCAGGAATTCCTGGCTCACTCCATGCATGTCAAAATATCCTGTATCCTGAGCATGTTTAGACTATGGTGTGGAGTGATGTTTCAGAGAAAAAGGAACATTCAGGCATGTCTAAATTTTACAAGAAATACGTTCTAGCACTTTGAACCATGCATGAGAAAATGTCTGATTAAATGATACAAATAACGTAGTCTTACTTCTAGGAGACAGTCCATCATCTAAAGATCATTTACTATGACGTTTTGGGGGGGTAAGATCATGCTTTAGGGCTCCTTTTCACCCGCTGGGACTCAGTCAAGATAGATAAGATGGTGAGAGGCTCCTAATATCAAGACATTTTAGCCAAAAAAACCTGCTGACAAAAAGCTAAAGATGAAGACAAATTTTTGCTTCCAGAACAACAATGAGCCAGAGTGTATATCCAAGTCAGGGAAGGAATGGCTTTAGAATAGGAAGATCAGAGTAAAAGAGTGGTAATGGCAATGCCATAGAAAACCCATGGAATGACATCAAAATCAATTTGAGGGGTTTTTTGCAAGGAAGGCTGGGACAAAACTGCAAAGTCAACGTTTGCAAATTTATTTACAAAAAGCTTGTAACACATAAATGCATCATGGATTTCAACAACTTATTAGTTAAGGTGTTTGTGTACATTTTTTCAGGGTTTGTGTGGTTTTGTTTAAATGATTGGTTCTACTATTTATTTTCTGTTATTTTTCTGGTTAGTACTGCCACATCAGTGAAGTGGATTTTTTTACATGATTTATTTACATTTCTGACTTTAAATCACAAAAACCTGCAATTTAAACAACGCCATGCAAATTTTAAATAACCACTGTATTTACATTTTTTCATATATATATATACATATATACAAAAGTAATGTCAGTCCTTATATTCATTGTTTTGCACAATTACAGTAGCATCACTCTAAGTCCATATATAAATTTGCAAAACTTTGAATATGGAGGGAATGCTGTGGAAATCTTTCTTACACTTAATGTTGTAAAGTGACATTTGATTCAAAGAGTGGCATAATTTAGAGAATCCTCTAGTCCATTGCCGTTTTCTGCTTATTTTTCAAAATAAAAGACCCTGTGATCTTGACAAGGGCCCTACCATCTGAAGTATGTTTTGAAAGGATGCAGTTAGTCTGTGCTTGTCTTCACCAAAACAGGTCCCTCAAGAGTAACATCATTCAGAAACTTGTCGAAGACGGATTTTCCAGATACTCGGAGCTGCAGAGACTGTAAGTATCACCCCTTGTATCTCATGGTCTTTGGCCTAGTCCACATAGAAGCCGTGTGCACATGAAGGAACATCCTGTACTTATTCAGTGTATTTTGAAAGGAAATGCTGAAAAAGTTGTTGCCAGGAGTCATTGTAATGGAAATCTCTCTCTCGGCCCTGAGGCAGGTGGATGCCTCAGAGCATCTTAGCCATAATCATTTAGTTCATCGGGAAAAGTGATTTGCAGCACTAGTAGATTAGGGTCTAAATATAACATATAAAATGGGTAGGGAATATGGCACACAAACATCTGTTAGTAAGTAAACTGCAACCAGGGGAAGGGATGCAGTGAACTGATGCTATGAATAAGGTTTTCGCTACAGGCTCCTTTAGTGAAAAGTGGCTCATATTTAATTCCATTACACTCACAGATCTCAGTCTGCTTTACCTTTGTCTGTGCAGGGGCTCCATCCACACTAAAGCAAAACATACTGCAGGCATCACCGTCAATTGAAGGGCATGAAAGTAGCAGATCAGCTGCTGTATTTGCTGTTCAAAAAACACGGAGAAATTGGGTTGCAAGGACAATTACACCTCCAGGGTGGTGGTGTCGAATCCCCCCTCCCCAAGAATAGGGTTTTCATATTCTCCCCATGACAAATGGATCTTCTCCCAGTCCTAAGACACTGGGTGTTTCTCATTCCCAATAACACAAAGATAATACTTGTGTTCCAGGCCAGAGCATTCTTGCTAACTTACCTCCCAGGAAAGAATGCAATGAATAATGGGATTTTTCTCATTAGCGAGGATGCAACCGATGCATTCTTGATATTTCAGATGGGGGAAGATGATATCCGGGGATTTTTACTATCCTTTGTACTTTTGTTCTTGAGTATTGGAACTGTACTTCGACAATGGAAGATGACGTGAAATGGGTACATGGGAACACAAGAATGGTCAAGTATATTCATAGACGTAATACATCCATTGTGTTATGTTAATTTGTATATTGAAATTGCCTCTACTGTGTGTTTCTGTATCATTCGAGGGACTAAGTACACCTAGTATCCTAAACAGCCTCAAACAGGCTACAGGATCTTTGAGAACATAACCAGGATGGGTAGTTGAGTGGGTGAAAATTTGTGATAATTCAGATTTTCTATTATTTAGTTTTGCTATCTTTATTTAATAGGCATACAGTATCACTGTTTACCCCATAATTTTGTTAGTTTGGCATTACCAGCAAGAAATTATTAGGAAAATAAATGTCTGTTGACATCTCCGCTCAACACTGAATGAGGAAATGCTTGGATTTTTATGGAAATGCTACCTGTTGTTCTCTTGGGGGAGGGCAGATGCCTTTGACCTTAATGTCCTCCAAGTATTGCTTACACTAGATTGCCAGCATCAAGAAACAAAAGACAATTTATCACAGGACAATGCTTTGCAGTCAAATTTTACAGTTTTTACAAATTTGTAATGCACTCATTTCTAGTTTAGGCTGTTTAGCTTCCAAAAGCTTGGTAATTTTTTCTGTTGTTAACTTCGCTTTTCGACTCGACCACCCGGCGCAACCACGTTAAGGGTCCTTCAAGGAGATGTGCTCACATCCATGTTTGGCCTGTTCCCAATTCACATAGATAAATGTAAATAATATTAGTAATAATGATAATGCCCAAGTAGCATACGTATTTAGGGCGGCCAAAGGGGGAGTCATGGATTTCGTCATGGAGGTACTGGTCTCCCCTGGCACCCCCAAAACCGCCCGGGTGTATATTAATCTTAAAATAACTAAACATTTACCTTTTGGAGTTTAACCAATACACTGTATTGACGATGGTTATTTGTTTCCTTTTGATATTCACAATACTAACTAGGCCAAGTAAACCATTGTCCATAAAATTGCAATAACCTGTTTTTGCCAACAGTTTTCTTCAGAGGAATAACATATGGAGCGTATCCAGTCGAGCTTTCAAAGGACTGTTCAAGCTCCAAAAACTGTGAGTGTCTTTACACAGTTTGTTTTGGAATAGAGAAAACAATAGCACGTGCTAGTATGTCTAACGCACAATTCTTCAGTTAAGCTTCCTTAAGCGAGGAAGAATATGGGAAAAGGCTATGAGAGAACCACTGTTATGCACGGTTTAGCCTAGCAAAGTACTTAACTACAAAAACTAAAAACATATCATGGGATCTGTTTAAAGCTAGTTTTAAAAGACACACAGTGAACATACATCCAAACAGCTACGTGGCAGTACAGTACATGACAAAAGGCTTTCACTCCAGCTCTGTTCCAACTGTCACACCTCGACTACTAAACTAACTCTATTCATATAAGCTGACTCTATATCTAACTCTAATCAAATCTTGTAGGCTAAGCAGGGACAGTTGTGGTTCATTAAGTGATGTAACTGTGGACTGATTGATTACCATGGAAATGCAAACCAAGCCCAATGTTAAATATTGAAGCATCACTCTAACCAAGCAAGATAAGATGTCGATGGATGGGTAAATAGATATTCAAGCAGTATGCTGATCGAATTAAAGTTCTCACGGTGAAAACAAGAAAATTATATATTTTGAGATACTGACTTTTATGTCTAGAAGCCTTAAATGTAAAGCTTTTTGTCGGACACTTTTTACATGTCCCGTTTAAGAAAGTTTCTTTTTAATTATGTTTTCAATAGATGTTATTTCTGAAGTACATGATTGAGTTATTAATAAATAATTTGGTAACACTTTCCTTGATGGGGCATAAATACTTAGTAACACTACTGAAGTACAAATTATTACCAAATATAATCACTAATTGATACAATAAGTCGTTATTTCAACATAATAATATAGTCGTTATAATGAGATATTATCTCATTATTTCAACAAGTTATAACAAGATAATTAAGTTGTCATTTTGATATAATAAGTTGTTATTTCGACATAACTCATGTTAAGTTTTGCGCCAATATTAAAGAATGCATTAAGCCATGCTGATGCACTGTTAACATCATTAGCTTACTTGGTACACTAACGACCCATGTATTTCTGGGAATTGTACATAGTTTGTGCTTTCATTCCAAGTTCCTTACTCTATGTAGATCATTAATATGCTCCATATCATTCTGATCGTTTGTAATAAATGTCTTATAAACTTATCGTGTGTAGCATTTCATATTCCACTAATTCGTTTCTAAACATCTACATCCGAACTGAAAATCAGAATAACATTGACCGATGAGCCAGGACAGAATTACGTTGCACGTTATTACGTTGGTGCAATATGACCCATATGTCTAATTTTTCAACTGCATTTTACTGTGCACAGACCGAGTGATTCAGTGGTAAGAACATGAACAGCCGTAGCCGCGGTGAATACACCCTACATGTCACGCTTTTCGAACATACGCACTCAGCCAACCCATTATGAAATACCCTAACTGTACTGCCCCACCCACATAATGAACTGATGAACAACCAAAATCTGACCTGACCCAAAAAAGCATTGAATCCTAAGTGATGAAATCTATACCAGTAGATCTTATTTAATCCCTGATAAAAAAGGTAGACACTGGTATACGTTTCAACGTAGGCTACTGTACAGCAAAGCCATAAAAAGCTACCAAAACAAAATTAAAGAAACATGTACTGAAGTGAAAGTAACTACTTGTTATATGTGAAACACACCAGTGCACAACACTCTGCATTTGACCCACTAAGTGAAGCAGTGTGAAAAATTCATTAAATGGGGTTCAGGGCTTCCGTACATCACATACATAAGATTAGTATTTCACTTGTTATTCATTAATTGTTTCTTCACTAGTTCCTTCCACAATTAACAGATATACTAACTGCTTGATAGAGATAAAGCATGTCATGATGCATTAATGATGAATTATCATGGGATCAGTACATAAGTATACAGCATAAGTCATAGCATATTACAGTCAGTCCTACTACAAAAGATGATATTACACTGCAAATCTGTTCTAATGCAACTGATATGCAATACCCAAGTCTGATACAATGTGGAATTGGCATGATTTTCAGTCAAAGAGAAAAGCACTACACAAGCTGTAACGCCAAATGGATAAATACTACTTGCTTGCAAAAACAGCTATCCAAGTGAATGATAGTGATGTCTCATTTGTTGTGATCCTGATCTTTTTAGTGAATCAGTCAAACCGGTTTTTAAATCTAAAAGATTTGTACATTCATGCATTGCACAGGTCAATGGCGTAGATTCTAAAAATATTTGACAAATTATCAAATTCAAACAGCAACCTTTTAAATTCACTTGCTTTTTGTAGACTGTCTGTAGGCATTGTGCCTTCAGCAACCCTCCACATACCATAATCTGCTGCATCTCATGATGGCTGTGCCTCATTACTCCTTACTGCTGGATTTTCTGACCCTACTCGACAGTGCTCTCTCTTCAGAAAAGACTCCAGGCGTGCTCCAAAGTAAACCAAGAGCACCATATAGTGGGGTCAGAACATACAGGTCATGGTTCATGAAGCGTACAGTAGTTTTGGCCATCGCTACTGCTGACTCTTGGCAAAGGACGAGTTACCAAGTTAGGCATGTGCTGTTGTAGTGTTTGTCACTACAGGATCTGAATCAACTGTGGATTTGAGTTGCGCATGTACCGGCATACATTCCAGGGAGATTCCAGGGAGAAGACAATTTGTGATCACTGGATTCACGATGGGAAGTTTATCTGCTGGTGCTGTAAGAAGAGAAGGCTGACCCACTAGAGATGCTAGCAGACAAGCTGAGAGCATTGCAGTATAGGAGGGACCAGCCTATCAGTTAGATGAATGAAGAGCGGGAGCAAGTCCAATGGAGCCGAGGCAACCCACGGAGCACGAGCAGCACCAGTTGGAGCTGGTCAGCTGGGAGCAGGAGCCGATCCGGCCCAGGCAGCAGAGACAGCCTCACACGGCGGGGAGATGGCTCTAATCGGCGTGGAGGAGATATGTCGCGACTTGGAGGCCCAGCAGGCCCACAGGCGCTGCGAGCTGGAGCAGTGGGAGCAGCAACTGCATGATGTGCCGGTGGAGGGACTGTGTTTGGAGATTTGCCTGTTAGAAGCGTGAGTGAGACCCGGAGGGGCAGGATGCTGTGGCCATGCTGCGCGACCATGAGGAGGCATGCTGTGCTCTGGAGGCCCAGCTAGGGGTGGAGCTCCGCGAGTTACGGGAGGAGATGGCCTGCTGGGAAGGGTCAGCACCCGGCGGGACCCACAGTGTCGACGCCCGGCAGCAACCCAATATCCGGCAGCCTTCCAGTGCCCTTTGCCTGGCCAGCGCTTGTAAATTCAAGTGTTGACACACCAGAGGCCGCCACTAAATACTTGGGACTTGTCCTGAAGCTGAGGTGGGGACTGGGTGTGGTGTCACCGTGATGGCTGACCGTTGAAGGGAGGGCCAGCAAGATGGCTCAAAGTATGGGAGCCATCTGCATATCCCAGCATACTTACAATTTGTGAATATAGGCCTGTGTATATCTTCTTTGTATTTTGCTGTAAATACTTGTTGCGCTCCTAATTGTTGCATGTGCCCTGATTACCTATCCAGTATGTGAAGTCCTGACATGTCTCTAGGTGTTGTATATATGTGTGCCTCATCATCCTTTGTGAGACCTCCACACGTTTCCTTGCCATGTTGCTGTTGTTTATTGTGTTGTCTCTTTAAGGGCTGGTATTAAAAGAGCAATTCCATATGAATCTCTCACCTCGTTTTTTCATATCATTTATTAATATATAATAATTATTATTTCTTATTTAAAATACATGCAACTGCATTATTGGCCACTGGAATCACTGTTATAATTATTGTATTAATATTGTTTGGTGTTAGTAAGTTAGTTTGTACGTTTTGGAGTTCCATTCCCCTAACCTTATTTTTCCCATTCCCAGTAGTATATTTTAGTACCTATAAATGATTTTAGTGAGCGCAAAGTTTTTCAGGAACACGTTAATTCCTTTGCAGCTGGAGTAACTGTACTATAGTATTTGAACCCCAACAAGTAAAGTATTACCAATAAGGCTCAGTAAAAATAATTATTAGTTTATCATACTTTCAATCAGAAACAAGTGATGATGGAAGGCGATTTTTTTATTGTTATTTCTTAGAAAAAAGATAACGGAAGATAAGTTTTCAACATCAACAGTAAACAAAAGGAACAGCAACAGATGTATGACATATGGTCTGATCTGCAAAATTAATATGAAAAGAAAATATTTTTTTCAAATGTTTCATTCAAAATTTGTGAACGCCGGTAGTGGAATTTACACAGGAAAATACACTTTAAATTTAAAAAACAAAAAAAATCTGTGCGGGCTAAATTCTCTAAACGGCCAGGGATGATAAACTAATATTTTTTTTTACTGGGCCTAATGGAACAGAGCATGTGAGTGGAGTGGACTGGGGAGAATTTCCGCTCCTCGCTCACGAGGCTGTTTGCTCTGCCGCTCCTCCGCTCTAATTCGCACTACGCCGCTCCTAGCGCCATTAAAATTTCCTCCCGCTCCAGTGAAATCGCTTCACGCTCGCTCCAATTTAAAAGAGGGACAAATAATATGCATGCCTTACAAATGAAATGTCACCTTAAACCGAAACCTTATATCATAAAGAAATATGAGCAACGGCAACGCTGCCACTCAGAAAACATTTATTTTTAAGCAACAGCGGCTGCTGCGTCTCTCTCTATAAAATTTAATTTCAGACAGCGTTACGCGAAATTTAAAAAATCCCATTAGACCTACTTTGAATCACAAAACAAATGTATTTGATTACCAATATTTAGGCTACTTTATAGCCTTTTATACTTTAATGTATTTTATAGACTTGATATAGGATATCTGCCATCTGCCTGTTCGCGTAGCACACTCTCATGTTTCTGAGAAAAAATATTCCAAAGTGAATATTTATTCACTGAAACAGTTTCACCACATTGTTGTTCTTGCTCTACTGTACATTATCGTCATCTATACGTTTGATAAGAATATTACACTTGTATGATCAGTTTCCTTTGTGAAATACTTTACGAATTGCATCTCGGCCAATTTGTGTAACATTCTTGATAATTGTTCCAATGAATTCTGGGTAGATTTGGGCACTCCTCAGAATCTCGGTGCGAGCGGTATCGGAGCGAAATTGGAGCGAGACAGAGCGACCGCTCCAGCCATAATTTTTTTTAAAAAACCTTTCGCTCTGACTAAATTCTGCCCGCTCCACTCACATGCTCTGTAATGGAATATTAATATTGTTGCGACAATACATAGTCTGTCTGACCTACCATTGTTCCTCACCGCCACGGAATTCCTGTCGTCTGTCAACATAGGTTGGTTTATATGCTTAACAAATGTTTTTCAGGTTAGAGAATTAAAGTAGGCTTTAGCTGCCTTTAATATTCATTTGCCCTAATATTCGTCAGTGAGTTTTGTCTCCGGGAAATGAAAGACTCTCTGTGCTTGTTTATAGATGTCTTAGTCAGAACAGGATCACTTTGCTAGAACCTGGGGTCTTCGGTGATCTTCATAAACTACGCTGGCTGTGAGTACAAATTCACCATCACCTTAATCTCTGAGAAGCTGCCCTGTTTTGTGTTTTTTAGTGTGTGTGTGTGCGTGCGTGTGAGTTATGCATATATTACTTTGACCAAATGTCCCCACGGTGTGATTTTGTTATTTTGACATTGCGGGGAATCACAATTTTATAAAATTCTGTGAATACAATCAAAAACTAAAAATGCCCAAAATCTTGTTTTTCATTTGATTATTTATGGTTAAGGTTAGGGCTGGGTAGAGTTGTGTGATTACTTGTGTGTCTGTGCGTGTGCATGCACACATGTCTTTCAATTATAAATGTGTGTTCAATCTGGCGGAATGTTTTTTGCTAATATTCATTACAGTGTCAATATACTTATAATAACTGGTATTACTGGCTTAGCGTTCTTGCAGAGCTGGTATGAATTTATTTTGATTTAATTGCATGGTTAATGCTAATAGATCAACATGTATCAACAAATGAACTGAACAAAATGATTACATAAACATCTCCCATTAAGAAGCACTAGAAAGGGTTGTGGGCAAATTAATTACTTTGCGGAAAAAAATGGGAGAATTGAAAGTAAACTTCATCCATATTAATGGGGGGAAGTATCTGTCATGCAAGGTGTCGTTATGGACAGTGTTGACTGATTAAATCAACCATGGCACGATGGGTTTAATTGGTGTGGCCTGATCCAATCCCCACAGGAAAAGAAGAGCGAAACATTAACTGGAGGTATTTCCTCTGCATCAAGTCCATGGGCCTTCCTGTGATAAATGAAGGTCCCCCCCTCCTCCCCCAAGCAGGTCCCTGTAGCGGCACCCCTTGCAGCGTGAGCCTGTTCCTTCGGTGCACAGTGTTCCTCACAGTTATCTGTTCCCTATTTCCAATTCAGGATCCTGGATGATAACCCTTTGAAGAGAATCTCCCCGGACACATTCACTGGGCTCATGTCCCTGTTTTTCTTGTATGTATTCAATTAATTATCCTCAGTGGCTCCATTTCAGCAGGCTTTCCTTTGATGTGGTTGTAGCTTTTGTGTGCTATAGTAGTGTCCCGGAAGCCCACCGCCCACAGTTGCCAGAGCTATACCAAGAAACATCAGGGTTATGTCTCACACAGCATCTCACATACAACCCATGATGAATTGATTTCTAAAGCCAGTACAGCATACTGGAGTCTTTTAAGGAATTACTTTTTATCCCACTTTTAAATCTTAAAATAAGGTACTTTTACTGAAGCAAAATAATGCAATCATATTATAATATATTGCAGGCTGTCGTATAGCAATGTATTATGTAGCAAGGGTCTTAAAGTGTTAAATTGTACAGTGGGTGCATTGTGCAATAGCACGAGAATAGTGTGATGTGTTTTTGCTTGTTAAAATCTGTTGAGAAATGTACAGGTAGCTTAATTTTGAATGTACCAGGCTACTTATATTCTTATAAATATTGTCAGAGCTACTGACAGTGAAATACCGCAATATAATACCTGTGCATCTCCCCTCTAGTATCTGCGTCAACTGGCCATTTCTTTAAATTTTTCCACAATATTTTAATTTTATTTTAACTTTATGTCCACTTTCACACAGTTTTTTTCCTTTACCTGCACATGGTGTGTCTCCATTGTTCACACCGTCAGAAAGTTTCTCCAGTAATAAGGGTGCTATTGGCAGGCTGGAAAAAGAAGCCAAGTGGGTTCGACGCAATGATGCACAACATGCCTGCATGTGTTGAAAAGCAGTTTAAAATGTCCCTAAAACATTCCTTGGTTGAGGTATCTTACCGGAACCTGTCCCCCCTCCCCCACCACAGGTCCATGGTGAACACATCCCTAGAGGAGCTCCCCCCAGCAAGACTGTGCTCTCACATGCCTTCCTTAAACTGGCTGTAAGTCCCTGTGGCTCATTCTTGTCTTCTGCTGAGCTCCTGAGGCAGCTGGCCCACCATGTTGGTACACGGTTTCTATTGCTTTATTATATTTATGAAATCTCCCATGTGCCAGTCCAAGTGAGTTAGTGTGCTTAAAATCCCAATAAGTGATGCTGGCTTCATAGGAACACCAGCAATCATGGTGTTTCAGCAGGAGTACAGACTTACAATTACACTGGACCTGTTCAGCTGCAATGACCATAAACAACTGATGGTCATGAAGCTATTCTTTAGATGACAGCTGACTCTGTGACATTATAGTTGCATTTATGTAGGGATCAAACCTGAATAGTAACCCTAGTTCTCTCCTGGTGTACATACATAGGAGCACTGGGTTTATGAAGTACCTGAAGGCCACACAGTGTTGACTATCATAAAAAATGTAATTAAAGTTTGCTTTTTTTAGCATATATGTACAGAGAAGCAGGCATATTGAGACAAATGGGGACAGTACATGTCCCTGCTGTCTTTTTGCCAGAGGACGCCAGCTGTCCCCCATCAGATTACTGCTTCATCTCAGTAGGGATCTGATTAATGCAGCTGCTAAACCTATGGTAAAGCTGTTAGTTACATTCTGGGAATGAAACATCCATCTGCAATAAATGCATAATCATGTTATGAAAATTAAGTATTTCTTTTTGTATTTTCCTGACACCCATCTGCATGTATTTTGCTGAAGTAATTCAGATTAAGCACCTTGCTGAAGGATACTGTAACACAGGCTACCGTATATGTAGGTATCCAGGCTGGATATAGAGGCAGTGTGTTGACTGACACCACCTTTTTAAAGTAGACTGGACTGGTAACTAAAAGGAACAGCCCATACCCCAGGCCAGTTGGGGAAGAACATCAAAATGGAAAGCTTTATTATGAGAATTAATAAAATTTCTTATAACAAGTGTCTTAAACTTTAAGATGAAAGAAAATGAAACAGACTCCCGTTCATTTCCTTATGCTTTAGCTAGCTTGATATGTTGTGGCTTATCAGTAGAGATGCTCCGATCAGCATTTTTGGAGCTGATCACCGATTACCGATCACCAAGATCATGATCTGCCGATTGCCGA
>JABFDZ020000040.1:15126897-15152626 GCA_019775955.2 Pollimyrus isidori | reverse complement strand
GGTTTGCCGATCAAGCTATTTTTAGCCAATATCGGCCGATCATGATCGGTGGCCGATCAATCGGAGCATCACTACTTATCAGGTCTAGATTGAGTTAACTTCATCTGGCGAGATCCTTGGCTGTTATTTCTAAATGACACAAGAAGGTACTCTAACTGAAACCATGTCTTATATGTGATGGTGCTCTTCCACCTTAATGTTAAGCTTGCACCACAGGGGGGCCAGGGGGCATTAATATTCAGATTTACCTGGTGGTCAACTATCACTGTACAGTACATGTCGAGAGGCCTGGCTGGCCAAATGGGGATCAACTTGTGCTGTACATGCAGAAGGCCCAGGGGGCCCCTAGGGGTCACCTGTGTTGTATATGTTAAGGGGCCCAGGGTACCTGATGGCTAATTTGCATTGTATATGTAAAACGGCCCTGCTTTATATGCTTTATATACAGGTATGGAGGGGCCTTGTGGTCAAATTGCCATGTCATAATGTCTTGTTTACACTATGAATGTTGGGACTCAGAACCACTAGTGCTCCGAGGTCCTCTCACCAAACACAAGCTGTTTTATGTTCAACTTTGATATCTGTCTTCCTAATCGTGGGTAGAGTAGCTATGTGGAACATTGGCTATCTTAGCTAGTGTGACATTAGGTCCTGCTCAGAAGGGGTACTAACATGGGAGTGAGGGGGGTGACTGGCTGATGATGGGCCTCCCCCGGTCTGTCTGTGTTCACTGTCAGTGCCGACTGATTTTAGCTCTGTCTCTGGTCCCGCTTCTAGTCTAAGGAGCTTAAATTGGAATAAATATTTGCATTTCCCAGTTAGAAAGTATGTTATTAATGTTAATGCGTGTATTTTTTTTACTGCTGGCACTGCTATACTGGACCTTAGCTGTCAAATGAATCAGTAAATTACTGATTATTGATATAATTGATAGTTACACCCCTAGTTTAGGTATGATTTAGAACCCAGAAATATAAAATAGATTTTCTGGCAGGCAGTGTGACTCAGTGTTTAATTTCAAGTTAATTTGCATGAAACCACTGATGGGAAGGGATGAGAAAGGAAAAAAGAGGAGTGTTGAATTAGGGGCGGGGCTGTGACATCACATTACTCTCTGATTTGTTGAGCCTCAGGCTGCATCCACACAGCTACATTTTTGTTTAAAAATGCAGAGTTTAGTCTCTGTTTTCGCATTTTGTCCACACTACCCTGGAGCCCCCCAGGCAGAGACTTTTGTAAACGCTCTCATTTATTAGGATTTTGAAAACTCTGCTTTATTGTGACAGTATGGCGTACTGGAAAGGGAACACATACTCTAATATGATGCGTTCCATTTACCTCGGAGGTCAGAAATCAGAGTTGGGAATGACATCACACCCAAGTTAACCACGTTCCAGGACAAGAAGTCGTAAAGACATTTATCAATACCAGGGACCTGTTTCAAAAATCAGGATTTCTTGCTTAACCCATCAACATGTCAAACTTATGTTACCCCAGTTTAAATGAACTTTGTTCACTTACCTTTAGCCTAGGCTTATCCAGCTCAGCAAGTAACCCTGCTTTCCCCCATTTCTAGTCAGGTTTATTAATAGCCATTGTTTGCAATAGCAGTTAATAACAACACATTATGTGGTACTTTACACATACAAATGCTGTAGCAACATGTCCACAGATGTTGGACAGTACCTTATATGCAACATGTGACAGACGTGAAAGGGCCTGGAGAAGCCATGGAGAACATTATGTTACCTGTAACATGGTCAGCATGATCAGTTTGGTGGTGGGTCAGTGATGGTCTGGGGATGTATATCCATGGAGGGACGCACAGACCTCCACAGGCTAGACAACAGCACCCTGACTGCCATTTTGTGTTGGGATGGAACCCTTGGACCCATTGTCAGACACCATTGCTGGTGCAGTGGGTCCTGGGTTCCTCCTGGTGCATGACAATGCCCGGCCTCATGTGGCGAGAGTATGCAGGCAGTTCCTGTAGGATGAAGGAACTACAGTAATAGCATTGACTGGCCCCCTCGTGCCCCTGACCAATAGAACACCTCTGGGACATTATGTTTCAGTCCATCAGACGCCACCAGGTTGTACCTCAGACTGTCCAGGAATTCAGTGATGCCTTGGTTCAGATCTGGGAGGAGATCCCCCAGGACACCATCCGTCATCTGATTAGGAGCATGCCCCGACATTATCAGGCATGCCTACAAGCACGTGGGGGCCATACAAACTACTGAGTACGATTTTGAGTTGCTGCAATGAAATTTCGGCATCATTTTTTCACTTTGATTTTTGGGGTCTTTGACCTCAGCCCTCTGTAGGTTGATCATCATTTCATTCCTAACACATTACCCAGTCCATATCAGTATAGACATCCAGCATGATTTTTTCCCATTGAGATCTGATGTGTTTTCAAAGTGTTCCTTTAATTTTTTGAGCAGTGTACTTCAACAGTTTAATAATTTAATAGATTAACATGGTTAACTCAGATCTGTGGTTCATGTGTGACTCAAATCCAGTGAGTTGCACTTAAACATTTTTACTCAGTTATAGGAGATAAATCTTAGCAAGCTTTGCAATTTTAATGATGGTTCCTTTTCAGCATTTTTGAGTATATGCTAACGAAAACAGTCTGTGCTTTGCATGCGCTCTCTGAAACCAACATAATCATTCTCATCATTGCTGTTGAACCCACTCAGATTGTGTGTTAGTTCTTAGTATTTAACCAAAAATGAGTGAGGAGGAGAAAAGTGGACAAGAATTGGTCATGAAAAGACATTCGTCTTCCACTGTATATGGAATTATTTTCTATTCCATAGATACGATATTGAGCAAAATAAAGTGTTTTGTCAGCACTGCTTCATGTCTGTTGGCACAATTCACAGCAACACCACCCACTTATTTGACAGAGTCTCTTGCTGGATAATTGGTGATTTTTGGCATTACTTACCAAATTTACAGTTTCACACACTACGATACATTGGAATTATAATAATACTAATTACAAAGCTTCCACTGAAAACAGTAATCCAGCTGCCATTGCATTGTTGAAAATGAACAAACACTGTCCGTACCCGGATGACTGGTCCGTTATCAAGCTTTGCTGATGGACTTGGTGACGCACGATGTTGCGTTTTATTGGTTAGCAGCGCATGGCTTTCCAACTCACCACAAGAAAGTTTGCTTATTTACATTCATTGTATGTACCCCCCGCCCATAAGATTTTATTTGCAGTGGATGCTCTCATTCAAACAGCTTAAATGAAAACTTTTAACAATTCAGAGCGGTCCAAAGAACACACGTTAATTTCCAAGAGGAGAAATGGTGAATTATATGCCCTCTGCGCTCTTTGCCAGTGTGATGTGGATGTAAGCAGCAATGGAGAGCGATCTAAAGTGTGAGTATTAATTTACTTCATCTATTGAATTTAGAAACAATTTTCACCTTAAATTGATCTCAGCTCTTTTACTTTTTTTTTTCTTTTGGTGCCACGTATTACTCCTGGATAGAAAAATAAAAATCTCTGTCCCTTTTTGTCTGCCCCAACCTGGCTTACAGTCTTCCCAGCATAAACCTCCCGGTCCAGCCCTGCTGTTCACAGCTATTGCATATGGCGTGTTTCGATCCTGACAGGTCAGTCATCATGAAAAAAGCGAATGAAGGGAAGAGGGGGCAGTGTGTGGCTCAGTGGGCCAAGGCTCTGCGCTTGTGATCAGGTCAGTGAGTGAAGCCTGCACCCAGAAGAATGGTCCCAGGTTCACTGGGCCATGAGTGAGGCTCCTTACCCCCAGCTCCCTGGGTGCCATAAGGTGGCTGTGATACCAAAGTCACTCTCGTCTGTATAGAAGAACAGGATGGTGCAAGGAAAATAGAGAATTTTTCCACTGGAATTAATAAAGTATCACTATTAGATACGCAGGCATATCCTAGCAATAGACTTGGTTACATAGTACATCTTCTGTATTATGAAAGATCACTAAACTCACAAAAGGTTGAAAATAAAAGCAGATAAACAAAATCAGAAAGTCAATGGTCTCAATCATAAGTTTGTGATCAGGAATGTTACATGTCCTTGTGTAACTATTAAGATAATACATTATATACTGTACTTTCCTGCAGAAACTATCCAAGGTAGGGTAGCACTGCTGTGCATACAGTCACCCAAAATTAATTTTTCCATACATTTATCTGTTTTTTTTTTTTTTACATTGACTGTATGTGAGAGAAGTCACATAGGTTGTAAGTCAGGGACAGTCTGTAGTCTGTTTTAGCATCTGATTATTTAAAGGCCTGCTCTGAATGGCCGGCCACCAGGAAATCTCCTGCTACTCCCAATGGCTGGTCTGGATCTGTCACATGGTGATAAGGAGTTAAATTCCTGCTAAATGAGAGTAAATTCCTGTCCTGCTAAATGAGAGTAATGGTAAGATTGCGCACAATTGGACAGAATATACATGGAAAACAGTTCAGCATTAGTTGTTGTTTATGGGCGCCTATGATAACATGGTACCTATTATTCTATCACATATTTCCATCTATTCATTTTCCATTATTTATTACAAGATTGGAATGAGCCTGGAGCTCACCCCAGGAAGCACAGGGCACACCCAGTATGTGATTCTGTTCATCTGGAGATGCACACTCACACAGAGGCACACATGAAAAACATGTCAGACACTAATTTACCTAACAGGAGGCTTACATGGAGCCAGCAGAGCTTATCACAGATGTACAAAATTGAGAGTGGTGCTACTCGGAAGGCTGTTCTCATGCAACTGAAAGACTGGAGGATCTAAGAGAAACAATAAAAATCAGTCGTGCTGCAGAACTCAGTAAAAGTGCTCTGTAAAGAGTTATGGGAGTTAAATGTACTAGGATTCTGGCCAGATCAAAAGGAATCTTAAATTAAATCTGCCAGGTCCAGCTGTATTGAAGATTGTTGGATTTGTATTCAGCTGAGGGTAATGATGAGGTCTCCCATGCAGGAGCACTAAGCAGACACGCCAAAAGCTACACAGGGGGTCGGGGTCTCTCTGCTCACCTGTTCCTCACCTGTTCCTGCTTCAAAGCTATTTCAGCTGAATGGCTCGCGAGTGCCAAATCCACGAAGGGGGGGTCTTAAATAATTTTTTAACAATATCTGGTAGCACATTGTGATGCTTCAAGTAAACAAAACTTTATCTGCCTGCAGTGTAAGTGTCAGTAGCTCTCATTAATTAAGTGCAATTTTCACAGCAGATCACTACAGGGTTGAGGTTCAAAAAGAAAATCTTGTCTGGAACTGCATTTCTCATTAAAATCACTTTGGTAAACGCCTGAAGCTTGTTGGGGCAGACAGTTTCTACAGAATACTCTGTGCAATAGCTGACTGACTTTCACAGTTGCATCGCTGGTCTCCCCACTGTATACTGTTGTTTCTAATGTTCTGCCAGCAATTAATTTGTTTAATTTATCCCCATTTGCCCTTGTAAACCCTTGTATTTGTTGAATATTCTATTACTTCACCACTGTAATGCTCCCCAAGTGGAATCATTACAAAAATGGATCCAACACAATAGTCTCCCCCCAAAGAACATAAATGAATGTATCAATAAAAGGCTAATCCTGTGACTTACCCTGTGATTTCCAGGGGAATAACATCTCTATACTCTAGATTTTTGGGTTGGATCATATGCATTGAATTCTTCATCAGAGAGTGTTTGCAGGTACAGTTGTGATTAAATGATGAAAAGAAAGAACATTTTTAAGACGGATTAAACATAAATGGGCAATAATCCACAATATAATTCATAGGCTAGCAGATATTTCCTCCTTTTGATTGCTTTGACTTGATGCTTAATTTAGTATATTTTATTTTTTTGGCCTGATTTGTTGGATTACTCTAGATTATTTTTTTGGGAATTGCTCAAAAGAGATTTCTGTTGCATTAATAGTTTTATAATTTGACAAAGTCAATAGTTATTCAGTCCAACCTCTTTTGCTGGGAATGGAAAATTCGGCTTGGCTAGGAACCGCCCCTCCCCAGTGATATTTGAGTAGTATAATGGGAAATGTTATATTTGCCATAAATCATCAGGCTAAAAATGCAGATCCAGCATCAAATATCGTCCCATATGCAGTAAATGACATTGATAGTGGTTTGTCTCAAAAGGCCATTTCCTGTTGCTGAAAGATAAACAATGGACTGGTCTATTTATAGGCATTTTAGAGTTTTTTTGCAAATATTTGATATTTTGCAATGAATTCAGCTGTATAAAGAGTCAAGATCCAAAACATATTTTGCAGGCTACAGATTCATCATGCTGTATTTTTCCAGCAACTAGAAATGAGCAATTCCTTTGAGTTAATCACATTACTGTCTATCATGTTATAAATGTTAATGGATATAAATATTTTATGTCAGTATTTTATGAGACCTGTTTAAGGTGTTGTTAGTAACTAAATGATTAACTGAGAATACTGCTGCAGTGAAATCATTTGTGGTAAAATACACTGCCCCACAAAAAAAAAGAGTTGCCATTTGAATTTTTCTTTGAGCCACCTTTAACTTTGATTATTTGTCATAGCATTGTTTGCACAGACTTATTCAACATCTCAACCTTTATTTTTGTCCAGATGTGCATTAATTTCTCCCAGATATCTTGTATTGACAAGTGAGTTGAACCACTCCATAAAGGCTCCTTCAGCACATTCAATGGGGTTAAGACCTTCCATGAGGTTAAGGTCACAACTCTGTGGTGCAACCAATTCATACGTGAAAGTGATTCCTCATGCTCCCTGAACCACTCTTTGACAATTCAAACCCAATGAATCTTGGAATTCTTTTCCTTAAATATGCCCATGCCAACAGGGAAGAAAAAGAATCCATTTATGGATGGAAGTGTAACCTGGCCATTCAGTGGTACTCAGCTGACTTCATTTTATTGCTGCATAATGTTGCTGAGGTATAATAATCATCAAATCACTAGTTCTTAAGTATATGCTGATCTAAATTCGAATAGCAACTTTTTTGTTTTCGGGTCATGGGAGTAGCAGCTCCAGGAGAGATTCCCAGACCTTCCGCTCCCCAGCTGCCTTCACCAGCTCTTCAGGGGGATGTCGAGACATTTCCAGGCCAGTCGAGAGATATAGTCCCACCGACGTTTCCTGTGTCTGCCCTGGGGCCTCCTCCCTGTAGGACATGCACGGAAAACCTCTCCAGTCAGCCGCCCAGGAGGCATCCGCACCAGATGTCCAAACCACCTCAGCTGACTCCTTTCGACGTAGCAAGGCAGTGGTTCTACTCCGAGACACTCCTGGATATCCAAACTTCTCACCTTATCTCTAAGGGAGAGCCCAGACACTGCGGAGAAACCTCATTTTGGCCGCCTGTATTCGCAATCTTATTCTTTCAGTCATTACCCATAGCTTATCACCATAGGTGAAGGTAGGGACGAAGATGGACCAATAGATCAAATTTGTTTGTCCAGCTCTCGACCTCGACAACAGAATAGGGGTAAAATAAAATGATTTAATTGGAAAACGAAGGGGCATAACAAGCAAAACATGGCACTAAACTCCACAACAATTCAAGACAGTGCAGTGACAGAACTAGGGAAACAAACTCTGATTTGGACTTAAATACATCGAGTTAATACAGACAATTGGAAACAGCTGTAAAAACACTGGGAATAAACATGAGGTTAACAAGGGGGGTATGACATAGGAGGATCGACATGATTAGGGTGTGACAGACCCCCCCCCCCCCAAAGGCACATACACCGCGTGTTCCGCAGGGGAGCGGAGGGACCGAACTGGGAACACAGGACCTGGAAAACAAAAGCAAAAACAAATCAACCGGGCACAGGGAACAAGACAAAAACACAGAACAGACAGAGACAGCAATTCAGACAACAAACGACAAACCACGGGAAAAGCAAAGAGGCACAGGGGCAACAACACAGGAGACACAGGGCGAACACCAACAGGAGGAACAAAGGGGCCAGGAGTAAACAAAGGAAAAACAGGAGGACGAGGAGCAGACACAGGGGTCACAAAGGGACCGAGGGAACGGGGACAAACACAGGGGGCACAAAGGCAGGGACCACGGAGGTGAAGGGTAGGGGGAAACGGGGAGCCTTAAGGAACCCTGGCAGGTGAGGGGCAGATGCCGCGGGGGCAGAGCCGGAGGGACCCTTGATGAGCGCGAGGGGGGAGCAGGAGGAAACACCACAGACAGCAAGGAGGAGGGCGGAAGGACTGACAGACGGGGCTAGGAGGGAGAGGAAGGGGACACATTCGAAGGGGAGGAGGGAGCAGCAGTCATGGCAGGCGAAGGCGCAGCCGCCGCTGGCCAAGGCATAGGCAACTGATGAGTCGGAAACAGGGGACCTGCAGTCGACCGACGAAGTGCCAGAGGTGGGACCGTAGCCAGCTAACGAGGTGCAGGAGGCGGGACCCTAGACAACCACCTTGTCGAAGCCAGGGGCATTGCATGTGACTGCCGAGCAGGAGTTAGAGGACCCGCAGGTGACTGCCGAGCCATTGCCAGGGGTCCCCTCCCCTTCCAGGAGACTGAGAGGCGGGGACCTGGCCGGGGTCTGTTACACTGGGGTGACAGTGGAGGGGTCACTGGGGTGGTCACGGGAGATCCCCATGGGGTCCCACTCCAGCTCCTCCTCTGACTCCACTATGGAGGGAGGAGCGACGGTCTGGCAGTCCAAGGCCTTAGGCAGCATCTCGGGTGTCGCTGGCACAGGAACCACAGGGGGCAACAAAGCAGGAGGCACATTGGGGACCTCTGGGGGCAACGAAGCAGGAGGCGCCGGAGGCACAGCCGACTCAGCACCAACAGGGAATGGAGCTGCAGGCACGGGAACCACAGGGGCCAGAGCTGCAGATGAGGGCAGCGAAGCGGCGGACAAACAGTCGGGGCAAGTGGCAGCAGGCATGAACACCCCTGGATTAAGCACCGGGAGGGATTCCTCCCTACACGCAACAGGGCAGACAGCGGAAAGCGAGACAGCCCCCAGAGAGACTCATGGTGTGTCTTCCTGTCTCCGTTTTCTCCGCTTCTTCCTGATTTGCGCTTTTGGCGGTGTTCTGGGCACCTCTGGCAGCTCTGACACCTGACCATAAGGATAGCCACGAGCCAAAGCTTCTTGCTTTAAATTCACCTCGGCTACCCTGTGTCTCAGCCACCACAGATTCACACACACCTCCCCGGCCAGGTGCACATCTCCGAGCAGGGACATTACTTCCAATAAGTCTCTGCGCCGGGAGCCTAAAGCCTGAAGCAGGGCATCCTCCCGGACTTCGGGCTGATTGACCTAACATATTACCTTGTCGGTGCAGCTGAGGAAATCCGAGGTGTCTTCTTTTGGAGTTCGGTCATTCTGTCACATCTCGTGTCACACGGACCAGGGAAGCAGGTGAAGGACAACAGAATAGGGGTAAAATAAAAGGATTTCATTGGAAAACGTAGGGGAATAACAAGCAAAACACAGCAGTAGACTCCACAACAACACAAGACAATGCAATGACAGAACTATGGAAACAAACTCTAACGTGGACTTAAATACATCGAACTAATACAGACAGCTGTAAAAGCTGGGACATGACATCGACATGAGGTTAATGAGGGAGGTGTGGCACAGGCGGATCAGCACGATCGTGGGTGTGACACTCGCCTACCCACTCGTGAACGAGACCCAGCGAGGCAATCCTCAACAACCTGGCTACACCAAGAAATCCATTCCTGCTTCTCCTTCCTCATATTCCGGATGGTTTGCCAGAACTTTTTGGAGACTGATCGAAAGTCACTTTCCATGGCCTCACCAAACTCCTCCCAACACCCAGGTTTTTGCTTCCACAACTGCCCGAGCCGCCTTCTGCCTGGCACCCATTAGATGACTCCAGAGACCCCCAAGCTAATAATTCCCAGTAGGCCTCCTTCTTCAGCTTGACAGCCCCCCTCATCTCTATTGTCCACCACTGGGTACGAGGGTTACCTTCACGACTGGCACCGACCACTCTGTAGCCACAGCTCTACATAGCCAATTCCACAACGGAGGTCTAGAACAGTGTCCATTCAGACTCAATGTCCCCAAGCTCCCCCGGTATGCAGTTAGAATTCTGCCGGAGGTGTGAATTAAAGCTCCAGTGAACAGGAGCCTCTGCCGGATGTTCCCAGCAGACCCTTACTATGTGATTGGGCCTACCAGGTCTGACTGGCTGCCTCCCCTGCCACCTGAGCCAACTGACTACCAGGTGGTGATCAGTTGACAGCTCTGCCCCTCTCTTTACTTGAGTGTCCAAAAGAGAAGGCCACAGATCAGATGATACGATTATGAAATCGATCATCAACCTGTAGCCCTGGCCATGCTTGTACCATGTCAAATTATGGACATCCGTATGCTCTAACATGATGTTCATTTTGGACAAACCATGCATTGCACAGAAGTCCAATAACAGAACACCAATCGAGTTCAGATCAGCATACCACTTAGGGAGTTCAAGAAGTCCACTTGGGGCGTCCAAGAAGGCCGGGTACTCTGAACTCTCCTTCGGTGCATAAGCACAGATAACAGTCAGAGACCTATCCCCGACCAAAAGGCGCAGGGAGACAGCCCTCTAGTAAACTCCGCCACCAGTAGCCACCCCAGCCAGGCGTCTATTACCTGCCGCAATTCCAGAAGAAAAGAGCATCCAGCCCCTCTCCAGGAGAGTGGTTACAGAACTCACACTATGCGTTGATGTGAGCCCGACTTATACCTAGTCGGTATCTCTCAACCTCATGCAGAAGCTCAGGCGTCTTCCCCACCAGAGAGGTGATATTCCATGTCCCGAAAGCCAGTTTTGACAGCCAGGGAGATAAATATATATACACACACACACACAGTGGTACCTTTGTTCTCGAACTTAATCTGTTCAAAATCGAATCCTAAAAAGTCAGAATTCTGATCGAATTTTTCCCATAAGAAGAAATGGAAAATCAATTAATTGGTTCCCGGCATCCCAAAATTACACCTAAATAGGTTTTATTTAACCATTTAAACACAAAATGAACAGGATAAACTTTTTTCTTAATGGCTTCCAAAACAATAAAGATCTTATGTATATTCATTCTGTGTGTTTTCTGTTAATTATCTTCGTTATTCTTTTAGAAACACAGTGGAAATAGATGTTTGTTTACCTGACATGTCAGGTAAACAAACATCTATTTCCACTTGTGTTTCTAAAAGAATAACGAAGATAATAAAGATCTTATCCCAACATTACCCCTGTCCTCGTCTGCTCCTTCCGACTGTCACCTCCCCTTGTTAACCTTGTGTGGGATCCCTATGTGATCAGCTGTTTCTGGTTGTTGTCATTAGTCCTCTGTATTAAGTTTGCGTTTCAGTTTGTGTCCTCAGTCCAGTCATTGGGTGCGTTCGACTTGCTTGCAGCGCTGACTTAAAGCAACGCATTCTGATCCTGACGCAATGCATTACTGTTAGATGTATTGTGACCTCTCACCCGGCTGCACGAAATTGAACCGCCTCTGTGACGACACACCTTCGCCCTTATTGACTGAAAAGTTTAGTTACACACATGATCTTTGTATCCCAGGCAGTTTCGATGTGTAATCTGTTATTTCTCCCGAATATCACGTAAAGCAGTGAGAAGTGGTTTTTAGTTAATTTACCTGGTAAAATAAATAAAAATGACATACATGCTCTAATAGTACACATATGTTAGTGGTTTATTTATTGCTAGTTACTGTAATGTTGCGCTGCTTTTTTTGGTTAATTATCCAGTCTGTGAAGAAGGCATTCAAGTAAGAATTGCATTGTAGTATGACTCATTTCCTGGCGCGTACAATTTATATTACGTCAGCGTTCATGGTTCCACTTCTGATATTCAGATCGAGGTCTAGGTCAAACTGGCTTGTTCGACCTTCAAGAAATTCATGAGGTCACAGATTCAAACCCAGCCTCAGCACATCTGCGGGTCCTTGAGGCCCTTAACCCCCAGCTCCCTGGGCGCCCCAACAGGTCGCTGCCCTTCGCGGACAACTTGATCTACAAGATCTACAAGATCAAGTTGAGGGAGGTGTACAAAGAATCTCCCCACGGGAACAATAAAGGATTTATTATTATTATTATTATTATTATTATTATTATTATTATTATTATTATTCATAATAATAATCGAGTTATAGTGAGTTTGAGAACCAAGGTACATTTTTAGTTGTGGTTTTGATGGATAATTGGTAAAGTAACCAGATGTTTGTTTCAGGTTAAATACCACACAGTAATGTGTCTTCATCCAAATCCTGAAAATCCAATAATATCCCCATTTTCCCCAAACAAATCTCACACCAGAAAACAAAAGAGCTTGTTTCACTATTTCACTATTAGCTCCTGTATCCACTGCGGTAAGCTCTGTGTTTGTTTTGGGTTTATGTTAATGCTCGTACAGGTCTGGGTCTCCTTTTTCTCAGTCTGTTTATAGCCTGAATGTGAATGCACAGCACACAGACAAGAAGGTTTATTGCCCTTTAACACATGAATAGTAATATGAAATATAAGCCTTCTCAATCAGTATATAAATTATTTTGAGACTGCTGTCAGAATATAAACCCAGCCACCCTAAAACAGCATTATCTAATCATTTATATAATTAGCTCTTTTGATATATGGGGGTTTCCAGTAATGTTGTGTAGCTGTGAATATCAAAAACAAGATCCTCGAGATACCTGCCAATCTACCTAATCATCATTATCACCACCATCAGTGAGTTAATTTCATCATTTTTATTTCGCATTCAGGCAAAATCTGATCCTCATTCCCAGGTATCTAGATGGGAATGCGTAACTCTTTCTCCTGGAGAATGTTTCTGTTTTGTACAGAAACAATTATAATTTCTCATGGCTGTCTTCCTGAATTCCTCAGTTTATAGTTAGGTAGTCAGCATTTCTAAGCTGTTGTCACAGAAAATGCCAAAGAATCCTAAATAGTTCTTTGTTTTGCTGTTTAAAAATGAGCAGATGCGTTGAAAAGCCATAATAACAGGCATCCTTAGACTTGGCCCAAATCTTGCCAATCCACAGATCCAGAAATACACATAATTTCTGATACTGAATTTATAAATTGGTATAGTTATACATGTACATATCTTGGGATTTATTTAAATCTATGTCTACCTGCCTTTCAATATTCTGTATTTATTATTGCAAATTTGGGAATGAGTCCCAGTTTGGCTTAGGCTAATGTTTGTTGTAGAGTAAAATCTGCAGCCAGTGTTAAGGTAGAGATGGATCTCTGTTGTTTTCAGTTTTCTGTAGGTATGTATACATCAGGTTTGTATCAGGACATAGTGTAATAAGCCATGTACCTTTATTGTGGATGCTCACTGGTCCAGGCAAGATGAGATATGATGTGGCACCCGCTGTCCCTGATTGGGACAAAACAGTGCTTTCCTGCCTTGAATCAAAAAGGCACACAAAGGCCAGTTAAAGGGAGAGTAATAGCAATAATCGGCCAAAGATTACAGCAGAAAATGAAATTGCTGTTAAATACTCCCTCCAGTTATTCCTCTGACTGCACCTCTCACAGCTCACCTTTTCTCGCAGGGACTTTGAAGGGAACAAGATCCAGGTTCTCCATTTTTCTACTCTGATGACATGCAACGAGCTCACAGTATTGTGAGTATACCTCTGAATCCCTGATGATGAGGAGACTCATTCGCTATCTCACTCACTCACTCACTCATCCACCCATCATCCATCTTTCCTTTTAAAAAGGAAGAAATGTCAGTTTGTGTCTTTTTCTTTTCCACCATCTTCTATATGCCATTTTGTATATGCATGGCCCATCCGCTCTCTTCTATCAATTTATGTCCCATGAGTACTTATCCAGTACAGGGTTTAGCAATTTAGCAGCACTGCTTCACCTTAATGGGGGTTTTTGAGCTGTGAGAGGGAAAAACATGAGTACGACATAGAAACTCCAGCCATGTAGAGCATGACATCAGATTCTGAACCCACCAACTTGGGAGTGGGAGGTGATCATTGCTATACATGGAATCATTGGTCCACCCACTTCTAGGTATGCGCTGGTTTTAAATAGCACATGTCATCTTTCTTCCAGAAAAAAACAGCTCTATAGTATTCATTTTTGGTGACATTTCTGCTTGTCAGTATAGGATCCTGACAGTAAAATGTAAGACCTTGATAGCAGGATGTATCCTGCTCAGCTGGTACTAGAATGCAGACATTTCCATAACACTCACTGAGGGAGGACAGAAGGGTTTGTGGAGTAAAAGCAGAATCAAAGTCATTCTCTTTCAACTGCTGGAACTTGAAAGACATCAGGGTGCACACTGCCAGATATGTATCAATGACCATTCTGTGGTCTTAGCACTGGAGTTTCCATGTGGGCTGTCTTTCAGGATATCTGCAATCAGTACAATCCAATGCCGCTGTCATCTGGTACTTAACAGTGTTGAAAAAAGCGGGCAACACCACTGATCAGTGTTGACAGAATCAATACTCAGCCTTGATAGATCCATGCTATTAACTATCTAATTCTCTTTCAGATCACTGCGTAGCAATAAAATTAGATTCCTCCCTGAAAATGTCTTCCAGCCCCTTTTATTACTGGGAGAACTGTAAGTGTTCAATAAAGCATGTTTACTGCCCTAAACTCTGTCGTACTTTTGTAATAAGTCATTTCTACTGTCAGCAATAAGAGATTTATGGCTGATTACTTATTCATGCCCACTAGGAGGAAAAGACATATAAAGAATATATTTTTTCCCTCCTTTTATTATCTGTTTTATTCTGTGTGGTTTTTCACATATCCTTATCTTACAAATTAACACTGAAGTTAGTATCCCTGGGAGCAACGCTGACTGATGCTTCCGTATCCTCATTTTCCTTCTGGTCCTCCCATTCGATTTCCAGAGACTTGTCCAGTAACAGGGTCATAGAGCTGCCGTGGCACATCTTCGGGGGATTAAAGTCGCTGCTGACGCTGTAAGTTCCAAACCGGTTCCAAAAAGACATTTGTCATTTTATTTTAGTATCATTTCATTTTAATCCTGAACTCAGTGAAATTTTTGATCCAGCAGTAATCTTTTGCAGAGCTATGTGTTCTTTGTGTTCTTGGAATAATTATTTTTTGTGTATTTTTACGTATTCCAGAAATATATCCCATAATCCTTTGAGGCACATTCATCTTGGCCTGTTTGATCCACTTATCAGTCTTCAGTCTTTGTGAGTAAAAATGGTACATCTATAACCTGCTGCCAATGAAATGACACTGAAGACAAGTCACCCATATACTGTAGATTCCAAACCTGCTCTTTATCATTGCATTTATAAAAATAGTATCCTCTTTTGTTATGTGTAATCTATTGTCTCCAGATGTGTTTAACTAAAGTGCTATGTATTTAATATAGAATTTAATTAACATTTAGCAGTATGAGGTAGGGAAGCACACAGTTGTTGACCTATATAGAATCAGATCCACCCCTTTCAGCATTCTAATGGGTGGCTAAAAAACTAACCCAGTAACTCAGCCAATATGGGTTCAGTGTGTCGTACCTCAAACGTTCAATTATGTTAAAATGTAATTTCTGTGACTGGCTGAAAGTACTTTGGGTGATGATCACTGCAAATAATTAAGCTACACAGCAGATGAGCTGAAATCAGAGCGACACTGATGACACTGATGGATGAACGAGTCCATTTTGGTCTTTTTTTATCTTTTGCTCCCAGGAGCCTGGAGGGAATCGAGATCCCAAACATTCAAAAGCGGATGTTGGAGCCAATGAAAAACCTGTCACACATGTTAGTATCTAACCTCCCGACTTAGATCTCTGTGGACAGTTTAGTACAGCTGTACAATTTGGTTGTGCATGAGCCATGTGATGGTCATGACTTTGGGCTGTACTTTGAGTAGTTTTTGATTTAAAATAAAATTGTACTCAGTTAATATTTTATACTAATTGTATAGTATTTTAAAAGCACCTACCATTGTGGAAGATAACCATTACATATAACTGTGTATAAAATAGTGTAATATTCATACGAAGAGTGTGAATAGATGTATATGGTTCTGTAACATGATTCTGCCTGCTATCCTCAGCTATTTTAAGATGTTTCAGTACTGCTCTTATGCGCCACATGTGCGGAGATGCAAACCCAACTCGGACGGGATCTCCTCCTTCGAGAACCTTCTGGCCAACATGGTCCTGCGCGTGTCGGTGTGGGTGATGGCCTGCATCACATGCTTCGGGAACATCTTCGTCATCGGCATGCGCACTGTTATCCGGGCCGAGAACCACCTGCATGCTCTGAGCATCAAGGTCCTGTGCTGTGAGTGTCACTGTCCCTGCCCTGCGCAGACCTTCTCTCTCCATGTGCTGAGTGTCACTGTCCCTGCCCTGCGCAGACCTTCTCTCTCCATGTGCTGAGTGTCACTGTCCCTGCCCTGCACAGACCTTCTCTCTCCATGGAGAGAGGGACTGACCTCTGTCCAAGACCAACGGTACTATCATAATAGGCCATAGGGTTGTGCCAGAGTGTAGATAGGTTGTACATAGAAACCGCAAAAGCGCAGAAGCCCACAATGTTTGGACATTAAAAAGTTAATTAATAATTCATACATGCACTAAGTTCATGCTTTGAGGCATGGAGGTGACAGTACTGTCTATTTTGTATGCTAAAGGCTTTAGCATCAGGCTGTTCATTTTCAGGTGTGGAGCAATTACCCAGTTTATTTTTGACACAATGATTACATATAAAATACATGTTTCTGCTGATTCTCAAACCCCAGAATGATTTTGCAAATGTATTCTTTTCTACAGTAGGATATCTGCAGGATAGCCATTGGAGTACAGGTGAATGTTATTTCAGCGTTCAACGCTGCTCTGCCGTCTGCCCGCTGTAACACAACAGCTGCCCCAGTTTTCCCAGCTTAGTTTCGCCTGTAATTGTTGTGTATACCCACTGACTCTTTTAGCTTTACCATGCAGAATGCATTTCTGTTAGTAATTGACTGCCTTTTAAGTCACCCAAGGCATCCATATGTAAATAGCTTGAAAATGACTTCAAATCAAATTCGGTGGAAAAAAAGTGTATTATGAGGAAACTGTCAACCAGAAGCATTATCAAGTAAAGCAGGGAAGATAACAAAACAGGAAATAAATTCTGGGAATGGGTCTTTGAAAGTCCTGGAAAAGCATACAAGATGAGCCTTCTTTTACTCTGTGATAACCGCTACACTAACAGGTAGATCTATACTGGACAGTCTCCTGTGGTTCGTATATATGAAGCAAACCTGGAACCTTCCCCAGCAGACAAGCTGTCTTGTTAGTTTAAACCTAAAGAGAAATGGCAGCAGACTTAAGATATATAGAAAACAACATGCCTGTGTGAGTATAGGTCATATTAAAAAAGATTAAAAGAAATAAAAGCAAAAACAATCACTGCCTCTGAAATCAAATGTGATTTCCGATGCCTTTGGAAATGTCACTTACAACTTTTCACAGTTTATTAATCTCCACGCCAAATCACAAGAGCCTATTGATTTGCCTCTCAGCACGCAGATGATTAATCTTCATGGCACTCCGTTGCCTCCAGTCAGAGATGCAGGGTTTGCTGTTGACGCAAGGATTTACTGACGCTGGTGAGCGGTGCCATCAGCCATGGCCTCAGGACAGCAGGTCCCTACATTCTGACAAACCTGGAATATCATCAGAAAAAGCTGTAACCAGCAATCAGGCTGGACTTTGCAGTCATCAAGGTTAAGATCACATTGCAATCAATGATCTTATATCCTGGCTGACAGTGGCAACCGGTGCCACTGAAGCACCAATCTCCAATAACAAACACGTTATTTGCAAATTATGGTAAATTGCAAATCAAATAAATGATTTCCTGGCTCTTATTTTCACGCATATGTAAATTTTCATGATGCATATGCAAACCCCCTGGTTTTCATATAAGATGTAAATTACAGTGATTCATATGTAAATGCTTTGGTGATACCATTTACTGCTGGCTGACTGATAGACAAATTTAATATTGTACATGACTTCAAATGTTCAGAACTGAAAGCGCTATACTTTCTAAGTAGATCCAGAAGGCTTGTCAATTTTTAATGGATTTTTACTCTTAAAAAAGACTGAGACAACCTTTAAGGCTTTTAGGATTTCTGTAGTATAAAAAGGAAAATGATTTTCTCTCAAAGATATGAAAGTATATGACATAATAATTAATAAATATTCATTGAAATATATTCAGTGGTATCTCGGTTCTCAAACTCACTAGAACTCAAATTTTTTGAAACTTGAACGAACTAGTTTGACCTACAAATAGATCTGAATATCAGAAGTGGAACCGTGAACGCTGACCTAATATAAATTGTACACACCACGAAATGAGTCATACTACAATGCAATTCTTACTTGAATGCCTTCTTCACAGACTGGACAATTAACCAAATAAAGCAGCACAACATTACAGTAACTAACAATAAATAAACCACTAACTTACGTGTACTATTAGAGCATTTATGTCATTTATTTAAACTTTATTTTACCAGGTAAATTAACTGAAAACCAGGTCTCACTGCTTTACATGATATTCGGGAAAAATAGCAGGATCATGCATCAAACTGCCTGGGATAGAAACGTCATGCGTATAACTAAACTCTTCAGCCAATAAGGGCAAAGGTGTTTTCGTCACAGAGGCGGTTCCAGTTTGTGCAGCTAGGTGAGAGGTCGCAATGCATCTAACCGTAAATGCGGACTTAATACAGAGAACTAATGACAACAACCAGAAACAGCTGATCACATGGGGGTCCCCACACAGGGTTACGAGGGGGCGTGGCACATGGAAGTAGAAAACGATCAGGGCAGGACGGGGGTAATGTTGGGATAAGATCTTTATCGTTTTGGAAGCCATTAAGGAAAAAATGCTCTTCTTGTTTTATCCTGTTCATTTTGTGTTTAAATGCTAGTTAAAAAAAAAGAAGAAACATATTTAGGGGTAATTTTAGGGGGCCGGAAACCAATTAATTGTTTTTCCATTATTTGTTATGGGAAAATTTTATCAGAACTCAAACTTTTTAGGATTCGATCCGGAGTCCGGAATGGATTAACTTCAAGAACCTAGGTAATGTGTATGCTTATGCCAAAGAAAGGGAGGAACAAAGGCGAATACCTGACATTATTCCTACAGAGTAGCAAAAATTAATCAGTGAGGAATTTTATGGTGTTAGTTCATTAAATTAACACATATGAATAAAATTCCTGTGATATTCCAATAACTGAGGAGTCCGACTATGGTTACAATGATTTAATTTTTTTCAACACATCACAAATCACGCATGTCCAAGACCTGCTACACACACGCAGATGCGCCATTTTCAAACATAACCTGGATTAACATGTAGGGCAGTGTGTAGGTCACTGGCAGAGCAATCAGTGTGTGGAAGGTAATGGGTTTGAAACCCTTGACTAGCAGAACAATCATATCACCGTCAGGCCTTCCATTGAGTGAGCTGGATGTTGACTAACCCTGATCTCAGAGATAAAGGTTTATGCACTTCTACATCACTTTGAACAAAAACATCTGAAACATATACATTTATCTCCCAATTCCTAATTAGAAATTAATTTTACACATCTGCAGAGCACTGCAGACACGTGGATCTTTCATACACACGCACTCACGCATATAGCTTTCTGCTGGACAGGGCAGGCTAGTCATATGATCCAGAGTGGTCATGTGCAAACAGTGCAGAGGGGATAACTAGCCAGATGTACATCTGCTCACCAGGCACTTTGTGTAATCATAACAATGCCGCTGGGAGACACTGGCACGCTCCGATGTGCTTCTAATTTTGTGGTGTAAACTGGAAATTTCAGCACTAATAACATAAGAGTGAAATCTATTTTCACAGGCAGACTCATGACCAGACAGGCGCAATCAAAACCAGCTTTAGGAGTCCTGCATTAACACTGCGGCTCACAGCTGCTCTTCCGCTTGCTTTCCACACTGCTAACCAAAAAAAGAAACCCTTTCCTCTTTGCTCAAAATTCGAGAACTGAGCTTTTAAAGGCACAGTAACGGTAGATTTGCAGTCAACGGGAAAAAGCATTGTCACAAAATAAAAAGCGATTCCTCAGTAACAAAGATCGTTTGTTTATAAATCAATATCTATGAGTGTCAGTGTAGAAAGCTTCTAGCTGGCAGGTCTTCGACAAACTATCAAGGCAGATGTTTATTCAAAACAGACGTCTTTCCGGGTGTCATCAAGTACAACACTGATATTAAAGACACCTGTCCATATCAAAGTAACTACATGTGTTCTCTGCTTCTTGGGACGGTACCAGCTGCAGCATGAGCTCAGAAAATCTACAAGACTTGGACCTGGCTTCCCGTTTTTATGGCCTAAACGTTCTCCGGTCTGCCTGCTATCGCATATGATTCATATATTATTTTATACTCTCCTCTTAAATGCAGATCAGGGAGAGTCCAGCATTGTACTAATACTGGTGCTTTATTTTTCAGTGGTTTGTGTGGTCCGTTAGCCAGGGGGAATTAATTCACTCATAAACATAAGCAGACCACCCACATTAACAACCTGTCAGTAATACCTCTTAAATTAATATGAGCAGATTTGCAGCAGCCATCTGAACAGCCATCAAAGGCATGACTGTATTAACCCTCCTGTCAGTAATTATCTGGGCTGTAAATGAGCCTTGGCTACTAACGCACGCTAACCGGGTGAGTATACAGGGTACGTACCGCCCGTGCAGAAAGGGAAAACCAGCAACCCGACAAATTCCCCTCTAAAATGTCCCCAGTCTCCACTGCGGGGAACTTACATGGAAGATGGTCCACCAGCTGCTGTCTAATGAACATTTTCTGTCACCTTGCAGGATTCCGAAAGGCTCCTTCCTGAAGCTGAACCTAAACCTTCAGACCGCCCTGCTGCTCACTAACGGCATTTCTGCACGACTTGCAGACTATCACCCGAGAGAAGCAGAATGCAGTGTGGTGACGGCAGCTGGCTTTCGGGTGACGTTAATGTTGTGTCGAACATCCGTCCATACATTTGTGTCTGAGGAAGTGGTCACAGATGTTATCGGAGGCACCGCTTCCTGTTCTGGGGCGCTCGTTTGGCAAAGAAAAAACCAAAAACAAAACGAGCCGTGCGTGCAATTGACGCGTTTAACTCGGTGTGACAATGGCCTCACCGCCAAGCAGCAGCGCCGACAGACGCACCTACGCGCCATTTACCGGGCTTGGCTGCAGGCTGCAGCTGCACGGCGCGCCCAGCGGCGGCTGGTCCGTCTTCCACCGAGCGCCGGTGCTGTGCGTCGCCAGCCGGCCCCTTCCCCTTCACACACAGCACACGTCTGCAGCATTCATGCTCTATGCGGTGTTGCCAGGGGAACACGGCCCGGTGTTGCTGACCGAGGATCATGGGCCGGTTCTGCCAAAGCCAGCACCCACACCTGACCTTCATACCTACCTGCAGCTGGTGGTTTTGTACACAGAATTCTATTCAAGTCTCGGTCCGTTCGCCAGGGAATCATTCCCATTTTGGTTTTATAAAACCAAATTTTCCATCGCGTCAACAAAATGAAACATACTAAGATTTCACTATTTAAGTATTTAAGTGGGGGGTGAAGTATGGTTCAGCAGGTCAGGACATGATGTTTGTGATCGGAAGGTTGCAGGTTTGAATCCCAGGGTCAGCAGAGTGATTTCACTGTTGGGCCTTTGAACAAAACCTTTAACCCTCAATTGACCCTGTAGTTGTATGTTTTGGATGAAAGCGTCTGATAAATAAGTGAAATGCATTTGAACAAGACTGGAGGCCCCAGTAGGCACCCTGAGCCAGGCTGGAGTGGCATTTCTTACCTCTTCTCTTCCATTTGCCCTTGCCACTCTCCTTGGGGTTGCTGCCATTTTCCGGGCTCTGGGAATCCGAGGCAGTGTTAGAGTCGCTAGTTTCCTCTGAGGCCTCCTCTAACAGGTCCTTCGTGCCGTCAGAGATGTCTTTCTGTTGGAAATGCAACACAAGTCACCTGTGATTAATGATACGAAAGGCAAGATGCCGACGGCTACGCAATGCAGCCAAGCTCAAGGGGTCAAAGGTCATGCTGCTGGGAGCAGCACATCACAAGAATGACTATATAGTAGTTTCGCTGTTGATCTATGCTTTACATAATCACAGTATAAAATCAGATACAACTCATTATGAATGTTTTCACCCATTAATACAAACCTAAACTAAAGAGGTGTGGTATGTGGGCTGTGCATTGTTACCAGAAGATAGCTAATTCAAATCCCATGGCCAGCAGAATGGTTTCCACCATGCTCTCCTCATAGTATGGATGAAAGCAACAACTAAAATCAAATGTAAAATACTACACCGTGCGACAATCCATTCCAATGCTATTTACAATACACCCCAAATTACTTCATTACTGAAAAACCATTCTTCACTAATTCAACTCGGCAACACACTAGGCATGCCCACCACGGCTCAGAGAAGAAGTCTGCACCAATCACGATGAAGCTTTTAAACATTAACAGGCTTTGTCCCGGTGTCACAGCTTTCTCCATTCCTGGAGGAGCGATTAGCCGAGATGTTATTCAGCCCTCAGTAAGCCGCTGACTCAGTCCGCACATCCGTGGGCCCCCGCTATAGATGCCACCATGGCAGCCGGGGGCGGAGACAGATGACACATGAAGCGGACGGTCTGCAGAGAGCGGTGATCAGGCCCGGTGGATACCGGATGGCCGGTGAACATGTGACCGAAGTCCTGTAACTCAGCCCCCCTAAATAAAAATGTTTTCCCAACGGAGCCTGCATTGTTACTGCCCTATATTATAATCTCCAACACCCCTGGATCCTGTCATCCCTGCTGCAGGACTCTGCCTCATTGTATATATACTTAGGGATCTTTCAAATGTCAAAGCATCTCCCAGGGAAGAACCTCGCTTCCGAGCTGTTCTTTCGATTGTGTTAAAACCCACATTATAAGTCATTTCTTTGTTGTTCATGGTCATGTTTCCCTGACAGAACAAAAAAAAAAAAATCTCGTCTTGGGTCAGGAGAAACACCAGGGTGGTAGAAGAGGGACCGAGGCACCGGAGACGAGACGGTTGCTGTCAGCCAGAGCCGCCAATCACCCAGGCTGGAGCTTTGTAGAGAGAAGCTTGCGGGGGTTGGGGGGGTACACATCACCCTGCAGGAGGGGCGCCTTTAAATGACCTCTTACATCATCCTCTGATCTGGAGGATAGATAGTTGCCAGTGTTACACTGTTTGGGTATTGACTGCAGAGCATGGATAGAGTTAGGAATACATTTATGACTCAGCTGTCACTCTAATAAACAAGTAGCTGAAACAATTACATTTAATCAAAGGTATTACACCCACTGGCTATTCAAAAGCGAACTGTCAGTTATATGATATATAATCCTCACGGCCTCTTATCATATGCTTGACATGATCCAGGGACTGGGAGCTTCAAAGCATTCAACAGCCCGAAATATTCTGAAACTGGAACAGAAAATCCAATTTACATCATGACAGTGAATACTGTCTCATGATTTGATAATGCTGACAATTGTACATGGCAGACTAAAATAAAATCTTTATCTGAATAAGACAAGTTGTTCTTTATTTTTCATTTTTCCTATTTGATCTGCCAGGGAGTAGTAGGATGTCTTAATTAAAACAGACCATACAAATGCATACAGATAGGCTTGCTGTGTCACTCGACAAAGAAACAAGACTGTGTTGCTAGTCATATTTTCTAATTTTGTTGTTTTTGACAGCTAGATCTCAGAAATCCTGTCCATCCATCAGTCCATCCATCAGTCCATCACTGGGTCACAGAAAACGAAAACAACTAATCAAATAGTGCCACAAAAAGGTAGTGAGACATCTGCAGAAACTTCCCGAGCAAAGCTTTGTATATCATACAACAGGCTCACCTTAGATGCCATTTCTGCTACAAAGCATAGTGTCAGCCAGCCTGGCTTGTCACATTCTAGGCTAACAGACCTCCTAAGGCTAACAGGCTAACAGACCTCCTAAGGCTAACAGGCTAACAGACCTCCTAAGGCTAACAGGCTAACAGACCTCCTAAGGCTAACAGACCTCCTAAGGCTAACAGGCTAACAGACCTCCTAAGGCTAACAGACCTCCTAAGGCTAACAGACCTCCTAAGGCTAACAGGCTAACAGACCTTCTAAGGCCTTAGCATCTTGAAATGTTTATCTGCTTTTTCCCTGTGTTTGTTTTTTTTGAAGATTAGGCACAGCACCAATGTTCGGTGACCGTTATCTACGGGGGGGACCCAGTCCACGGTAATGTTGCGCACCAGAAACATACAGTGCACTGACACCATTGCCTGCCCCGAACGTGGACATCCAGATTATTAGGCGAAGACAGACTGTGGATCCGGGCTTTGTTACAAAGAAGAGTTCAGTTTCTGATGGGCTGCTGGAAATCCATCAACCTGACAATGCCTCCTTTCATAGAAGAGCAGGAAGGAGGAGCAAAAGAAACGGCTAGAGTGTCAGATTCTGAAGGCTCACCCAGACTAGCCTGGCACAGCGGACACTGGGAAAAGGGAGCTCTTCACCTACAGCCATGTTTGGTGAGGTCAGACGCATACTTTTTATAGAAAGAGCTGCGGTCACGTGGCGGTCTAGGAGATTAACCTGTGTTTCTAGAAGCAGGATTAGCTATACTGTCCATTGTGTCTTAAACGTCTGTTAATCTTTTAAATAAACTTAGTCTTCTTTCCAAATAAGACCTTGAGCTCGTCTCAAGCTGAAAACATTGGCACACCCTCCACCAGCAGATCCACAGCAGATATGAAGTCAGGCTTTCAGGTTGTCCTGCTTCCCCGAGAGCTGACACCCCCCCACCCCACCCCAAGACATCACTGCGTCGGTCTGACTTGTGACTGGAGTGTGGCACTTTACTCCTGAATTCCCCCTGCTACTCTTTGCGCCCTTTAATGTGCCTTATGTCAGCTTCAGTGTGATGTTCAGAGGAACAGCAGGCTCCAGGGATACAGCCCAGCTGGCCTTTAGTTTATCGATCAGCTCCACAATTTCCAGTGACCAGTCCTGGCTCATTCACTGGCTGTGAAGGACCATCCCCATGGATGTCTGCTGTAAGCTGGGTCAATTTATACCTTTGACAGTAATCAACTGCCTAAATGTCGCCCCCTACAGGAAGATGCCCCACTTGTCATTACATTTTATTAATTTCAGACACTTGTGTCCAATGCAATGTATATCTTTGAGGAAGCAGGAGCAGACAATTCCTGGGGCAACTGGGGTGTAAAGGATCTTACTCAAGAGTCCAACAGTAAAATCACTCTACTGACCCTGGAATTAGAACCAGCAACCACCTGATCATAAGCACAGCGTTCGAACCCACTGAGCCACACATTACTGGTCATATACACTGCAATCCTCAGGACTGTAGCCCATCTGAATACGGCTTCTCTGAAAAATGCTTGTTGGCACCGAAATACACAGACTCACATCCTCAAGCTCGGTACTGTCAGGACACTGCAGTAAATCGTACATTGCATTGGGGCACTCTGAAAATCTGTATACAATATATACTCACCTAAAGGATTATTAGGAACACCATACTGATACGGTGTTTGACCCCCTTTCGCCTTCAGAACTGCCTTAATTCTAC